>BQNB010155588.1:0-15378 GCA_026074375.1 Tanacetum coccineum
CGAGTATCACGCTTTGGATCTTATGCTGCAAATATTACCAAAAGAATGCAATCGTGATAACGAGTGGAGTCGATTTGGGTGCAATAAACCAATGACATAAAGACACGTCACTTGCATTGAATTGTCAAATACGAGTATAATTGTGAATGTAATATTTTATATGTTTCGTCTCACATATAAATCTGTTATAATCATAATAAAATAAAGTCAAAATAAAGTGCATCGTTGTAAGTTGACGTAAACAAAAATATTATAAACACCCTAAAAATTGGTCGGTATTAATTGCAGAAATCGTTTTTGTGGTTTGCTTAGATTGCATGTTTCATCCATGATCTTTCGAAATTCAGTTTTCGGTTCGATTAAATTAATCCAATTTGAATTCGGTTCGGTTTTACTTAGAAAAGATTTTTAACCGAGCTAGCCGAACCGAATAAACCAAACAACCTGATAACCGAACTGACAAACACTATATCTTTTAGTTGCATGCTCATGTTTGCATCATATAAATTGTTTAATATTTGAATCATCCAGTCACCAGTTCACCCGTATGTGCCCATTCTTCTCCCTTTTGTCAACTACGAATATGGTGAACTTGTCACGCACAAGGCAATTTAACAAAAGCCTCTCATCATCTTTGTTTCGACCCGTTACAAATCATATTTAGATCACAAACTAGGCTAAGATCATGACTTGTAATCTCTTTCAAAAATATTAAAAATCTTTACATTGCACACAAAATTAACTTCCATAATTCAACGAAAAAGATCAAATACCTAAAAATTCTAATAGTCTAAATTATAATATTCTTTGTGTGATTTTCCCTTTTTAATAAGTGTCTAGCTAGGATGTAAGTTATAAATTCAGTAGCGTGCTTATCATGACTTAAGATCAGACTAATTAACTTATATTCAAGAAATCTAGAGTCGAATAATGGCTTACTAATTATAGGATACAAGGTATCAGTCCGGATCTTTGTGTTTAGAAAACCATGGCAAAATATTGTACAAAGCGATTAATGATCATACTACAATCGTATAATTCTTTGTTTTGTTAAATGATGAATTCAAAATTTAACAATATCGTGAAAAAAATGAAATTAGTAACGATTTTAAGACTTTAAGACAATTAACACATATATAGTTGCACAATTTCAGCTAGATTTATTCAATTATAAAGAGTTTTGAGAGCCACATTCCATCGTTCCGGTCTTCATTCCATCGTTTTTACTAATCGAAGTTATTTGATGCCAATAAGCATATACACTTTTGTTCTTCTTTTAAGACTTTTATGATACCTCCTAATTATGTCTTTTTATTCTGCAACATTTTTGTTATTGGAAGAATTCTCCAGAATCGAATAACGAACAAGTTGAGCCCAGTGCTTCAGTTTCGTCTTCACCTTCTCCGGGTCATCACCTACATACATTCAAATCAAATATAGATTATTTAACCAAAATGCAAATGAGGTGTTAGGATTGCTTATCCAAAATGGTTATCTGCTAACAAAATTTAGATATCGAATGTTTTTAAGGGTTTTGCGCATAATTTGTTAACAATTTTCAATAAGCAGCTTGGACTTGTAGTTAAGCCACCTATTAAAACTGCTTATATATATTTTTTTATACATATAAACGGTTTTAAGTATGCTCGGATTGGATTGTATACATCAGAAACTCTTTCTCGGATAACTTGAACATGAAGACCTCTATATAAATATAAAGTTTTAAACGATTTGAAAAGACAAAATAATACGTATATATCAATAGTACATTTTCCAAAGCAGAGAGGTCAAGGGTTCGTATCAAAAGGGAGAAAGTTAATAAGTTAATCTCCTTGTGTCCAGAGGTTGACATGCGCCGATTCCGGGCTATCTAAAAGGGTAGTCGCCTTGAGATTAGTCGGCTCGCAATGTCCATCATGAAATTTAAGGACGATATGTCGTCCTTAAGAAGGTTAGGGACGACTTTTTGTGACCTTCAGGGACGATATGTATCGTCCCTGAAAGTTAAAATTCTTGTAGTGTCATTGAATTAGCATAATTGTGTTATTTTATAATTAACTTATCTAATGTTATTAAGTTTTGTTACTATTGATTAACACGCCGTTACTTAAGAACTATAGAAAATACAAAAAATCGTTTACTTGGATCAACAATCGATGTAGCAACACTTGAAGAACTCGAACACGAATCAGAACTCATCGACGTCCATGACAGCATTCCACCACTACTATACCCTTGTTTAATCGCACCATACATCTTGAGTGCTGGAAAAGCATCCAAAAGTTTCGGATCATCATAATCATCCACCTTATCAAACCCAAACCCTAAATCAAAACAAGCTGTCAACTCCTTAACATCATCATCCGTAACTTCACGAACATGATCGATACTCTTGCTACGACAAAACTTTTTATATTGACTTTGTTGTTTCATCCTAAGTTTCTGCCACTCTAAAACACGGTTTATGTCCGTGATCATGTTTTTTGCTTAGATAGAATGCTATGTGTATGCTGTGAGTCAGCCATCACACCACATAATTAAGACATGACAAAAAGGAGTATTTATATGGAGTTAATACATGTTTAGGGTTTTACTCTATAGGTTTTGGGCTATTAATGATTTGGATATCAAAATCTAAAATAGAATGTAACGAATATAGTCATTATGTATTTCAATTCCTAATTTAAGTTACTATAGTTTAGATGGGAAAAAATTGACATGATATATGACGTGGAATCGAAATTATAGTGTCAAGAATTTTTGCTCACATGACAATACGATATTGTGCTATGGAACTTTATTATAAAGTCACAACATTGTAAGTAGGGTTATTACTCTATGGGTGGTGCTAAGAAAATAATGTAGAATTAGAAGAACATTGACGACAAACACAAAAATACATCAAATTAATTATAAATATGCTCATTTAAACGGGTTTATTAGGGCTTAAAATCAGTCAATGTTCTTCAAAATATAATGCATTATACTGAAAATATATTTATAATTAATTTGATGTATTTTTGTGTAATTTTACATTAATAAGTTTCGCCTCTAACATTCTATGATAACTTATTGTTATGGTAAAATAGTTAAAACTACTTGCCAACTTTCATTTAGGGTGCGTTTGGTTTGCTCGCGGGTTTAGATTAGGATTTGGATTTGATTTTGAATTTGAATTTTGTTTAGCTTTTTGATTTGATTCATGAGAGAGAAATTAATATATTTTAATAAATAAACATTTTATAAACAAATATAAAAATATTAAATATTAAATTTTACTAACTTCCAAAGATTGTGTGAAGCCACGTTTGATGGACTCACATAATTTTCCTAAACCCGCCTTTTTGGTTGGGCTCGTGTCAGTGGCTGTGATGCCTTGCTATTTTCTTTAGTAAATCAACCAAACAATTTAAATTAATCCTAAAGTTATCCCTAGCTCTCAAAAGTCATAAACCAAACACGCCCTTAATATTATTTATAGCAATGGTTTCCCTATACTTGGAAGGTTTAAATAAGTATTAAAATAACAGGCAGCTAAGATTTGATATCTAACTTAATAATAAAGTCTTAAATTTGTCAAGCCTAAATATCTTATAAAAAGTACATATATTTGATGTATATTTAAAGATAGTTAAATTCATGGTTGATTTATTGCTAATTTAAAGTTTATTTTTCTATTATCATGGAAATGATAGGTTTTGTCTCATATTTTTATATCATCTTCGTTGAGTTAGTTACCATGTGGCTTTTCATGATCTTTATAAATTTTTAAGAAAACGATTTCTATGTCTAAAAATATTACTGTACATGTCTAATAACAAAACGTTGTTATTCGGAAAATCAAAACGTCTGTGTGTCTATGACGATAAAAAAAAGCAGGAAATTGCATTACATAAAAAACTAACAGGATGATATACATAGCAAGATGTATAATATACAGATTGAACATCAAAAAGGACATTTCATTATCACACTTGGAAATTATTTATATGACATGCTTAAGCATAAAACTATGACACATGCTAAATAATAATAATAATAATAATAATAATAATAATAATAATAATAATAATAATAATAATAATAATAATGATAATTGATGACGTATAATGGGTATACCAAGCCTCTGGGCTTGGGCCACATTATCACTTGGGCTTTTTGGCTAAACCTATCAATAACGGGCCATGGTAAAGCCCAAACTCGCGTGGGCTTCGGCCCCGAATCTAGCGATCCGTCCGCGGATCCACTTGTAGACGATCCGTCCGCGGATCAACCTATAAGACGATCCGTCCGCAGAACACCTGCGTCCGTTCAAAACGATTGTCGCGGACCCTTGCCCGACAAGGGACCCACTCCGGCCATTACTAAAGTAACCGAAATACTCGGAAACCCTAGTACTAGACACCTATAAATAGGGGTCACAGTACATCCCAAAAGGTACACAATTATTCTTATTCTCTCTGACATATACTCTGACAATATGAATACTTACTCTCACGCCGGAGTCTAATCGTGGGGTCCGTCCCCACGGTAAGGCTAACGGTTTACTTTTAATTGTGCAGAACATCACCACTTCTCTTGCTCTAGTACAAGATCCAGTATCCAAGTCGCTTGAAGGCCCGACCCGACAAGAGACTTGACACGCTACCAAACCCGACACGAATTTTGTACTAACAAGTGGCGCCATCCGTGGGACGCTTACGCAACCACGTTTTCTTAAAAACTCACCATGAGCACTCACGAACAAATCACAAATAATCCCACGTCCGCCGTGAGGAACACTGGGGGGAGGAATGGTCCCCAGGGTATTGAAGAACCTATGTCTGATGAAGTGCTTAGGGAAATGTGCGACAATGCGATATTTCTGAAAAATATCGCAAATTTTAGATATTTTATCAATCTAAAATTTGCGATATTTTTCAAAAATATCGAAAATTTGCGATATTTCTAAAAAAAATCGCAAATTGAAGATAAAAAAATCTAAAATTTGCGATTTTTCTATAAAATTTGCGATTTTTACTAAATTTTGCATTTTTTTATAAAATATCGCAAAATTTTCGATATGGCTAAATTTGCGATATTTTATAAAATTTTCGATTTTTTTCTCAATTTCGCAAAAGTGTCGAAATTTGCGATTTTTTTGGGTATTTTGGCATTTTGGCTATAAAGTTGGGTATTTTGTGAATTGAAGTTGTAAAATTGGGTATTTTTGTGATTTTCCCTTAATATTATTTATAGCAATGGTTTCCCTATACATGGAAGGTTTAAATAAGTATTAAAATAACAGGCAGCTAAGATTTGATATCTAACTCAATAATAAAGAGTCTTAAATTTGTCAAGCCTAAATATCTTATAAAAAGTACATATATTTGATGTACATTTAAAGATAGTTAAATTCATGGTTGATTTATTGCTAATTTAAAGTTTATTTTTCTATTATCATGGAAATGATAGGTTTTGTCTCATATTTTTATATCATCTTCGTTGAGTTAGTTACCATGTGGCTTTTCATGATCTTTATAAATTTTTAAGAAAACGATTTCTATGTCTAAAAATATTACTTTACATGTCTAATAACAAAACGTTGTTATTCGGAAAATCAAAACGTCTGTGTCTATGACGATAAAAAAAGCAGGAAATTGCATTACATAAAAAACTAACAGGATGATATATATAGCAAGATGTATAATATACAGATCGAACATTAAAAAGGACATTCCATTATCACACAGGGGTGAGCATGGTGCGGATCGGTGCGGTTTTTGGCAAAAACCACACCGCATCCGCAATTGCGGTTTTTAAAAAGTGAGAATCCGCAACCGCGCGGTTTTTTGCGGTTTCGGTTTTGCGTGTTTTATTGCGGTTTTGCGGGTTGTGCGGGTATTAACCGCACCGCACCATCACTTATAATTTATATATTTAATGTGGGTTTTTTGCGGTTTTTTGTTTACAATGTTGTTTTTTTCGGTTATAACAATGCATATATTTAAGGTAAACACACACATTACCTAGAATATTATTGATAATATGCATTAGAAACCTTATAACACACATTAAATAATCAATGTGCCGTTTTTCGGTTTTATAAAATTAATGTGCGGTGCGGTGCGGATTTTGCGGTTCGGTTTTACGGATAAAACCGCAACCGCACCGCATTTTGCGGTTTTATTTTTTCTTAAAACCGATCCACCGGTTTTTGCCGTGGTGCGGTTTTTGTGGTGCGGGTTTTTGCGGATTTTGCGGTTTTGCGGTTTGCGGTGCGGTTTCTGCTCACCCCTAATGTATTATAGAGATTATATTAAGTCACAAAATTTACAAAGGCAAATGTCACGTACTCACAGTAGAGACTGCAAATGTTATATATTTTCAAACAAGCATATACTCACAAGCTGTTTTTTTTTTAATAATCTGAATAAGAAAGCCGTAAAAGAAAATAGAGTCGAATAACACGTTAAAATTTTCGTTTTCAAGGGGCCTATTTTTCTATCACGGCACCGAGCCCTCGAAATTCACTGGACGGCCCTGCATACACCTATGGTCTCAACTTCTTTTTCGTGAACCTTTATACTTCCAATTTTGCAAATTACCACTACTACAACCCTCACCATCTTCAATCCCGTCTTTCGTTAAAGAAAGTTTTTTTTTTGTTTTAAACTTTTTTCATTCATAGGGTTAAAGCCAGAGGTTGGTTAATGCAATTTCATGTTTTTCGTACCATTCTTAACTGAGTCGTTCCATCTTTGGATCAAACTACTTCCAACATTCGGCTTTTTCGTTTCCTATTCCTCCACTTGGTTTCCTTTTACGTTTGTTGGCATTCTTCTTGTTGTCGTTCTTCTTCTTGTTGTTGTCGTCTACATTTGATTCTTGACCAAAAACATGAAATCAAATGTTGCATTCATGACTAGACAACATCCAAGATTTGTCATGCACAAACCACATATAGCTACCGAAATACTTCATACATCACAATGCTCATTGCTTAGTTGCAAAATGAAGCTACCATTCTTAACTTTTGTCTTGTTTCTCTTGTATCATCACTGTTAAGGTTTACTGCTTTCTAAAACCATCCAAGATATTACAACAGATGATTATTTGAGATTTGGTGGGAGGCGGTTGGGATTTTAGGAAAGGGATGAAGATCGTTCGAGAATGCTCTGCGTTTGTTGATATAACCAGCTGAAACGGGCCATACTTAGCCCAAAGTGGGAGCCCAAGGCTGAAAGTGGCAGCCCGACACTGTATTACTGTACCATGGCTTTTAGTATATAGATCAATATCCATAATTTCATTTATACCACCGGAATAATATAATCTATTTTATGTATGGTGTTTTTACTGGTTTTGCCATTAGAGATATAATGTAACCCAAATTGAGAGTTGCTAAGCACATCAAGTATCAACAAAATTTTATCATAAAAGACAACAAGATCAATAAAATGAATTCGATAAGATTTTACATGAATGAATAAAGACTACAAAGAGAATCACTTACTTACATTGGAAGATTTGTGTTATTGATGATTTTGTTGATTTCTTGACGATGATGATTGCAGTTTTTGTTGATGATGATGTTTTAGGGAATTAAGGATTTTTTAGAAAACTGGATACTAAACGTACCTAATGGAACGTCTAAAGACTAAGGGGGCGTTTGGTTTGTATTATAGAATCACTATGGGTATGGGTATGAGAATTGGTTTACATACCATCAATAGAGGATTTCAAAAATGTCAATTTATGTGGGTTTCATTCCCATTATTGAGTGCAAAACCCATAAACCAAACATCTTTATTGAGAATGAAAGGCATCCCCTCATTCCTATACCCTCAAACCAAAAACACCCTAATTATGTTAACTAGTGGATTTTTAAAGCAGGATAGGGTTGTTTTGTCGTTTCGGATATAATGTGAGTTTTTGTCGGTTTTGGACCAAACTGACCCGAGACCAAAAAAACCAAACACATGAAACCGAGACTGGACCGACGGTCCTTTTGTTCGGTTTGTGTCGGGCCGGTTCGGTTTTCTAATCCGGTCGAGTTTTGGATCTTCCATGCTCATCCCTAGATGGTGGTGGTCATAATATGAAGATATTGTGTGGTAATGACAAGATGATGGATGGATTAACATGGGTTAATGAAGGAAGAAGAAAGTGGTAAAAAGACCGAAATACCCTCACAGGTATTACGTTTAACAATATAACGAGGGTTAGTGAGGGGCCAATGTTACATAACGTTTCGCACTTAAAGACAAATGATGCATTTTTTTCGTTCGCCGGTGAACGCAAACCACAAGGACGAACGGTGTAATTTACTCTTTGAGTAAATATGAAAATTTTCTTTGCGAAAACATATATACAAGTGGTATTTCATGTCATTTAGTATTTCACCCTTTGCATTTAAAACACTCTGATTCATTTCCTCTCTCATTTACCTGATTAAACAATAACACCACCGTCGCCGGCCATCACCATCGTCGTATGTCTGTCTTTGGAAGTCACTCATTGTCACCAAAGGTTGTATTCAAACCTGTATCCGATTTTGACTGTTGTTTTTGTTACGATTTTGAATGTTAATGCTTATTCGGTTTCATAAAATTGTTATAATCATATTGTGTTAGGATTTTTAAGTTATTGGAGTATTGTTTATACTTATTTGAGGCTCACTTTTTTTTGTGTTATAAGTGTTGTTTTCAGCTTTTTAGTTCTTATTTGAGTTATTTATGTGCTTATTTGAGATTTTTATGTGTAGTTTTTTAGTTTTTCAAGTGTTGTTTCTAGCTATATTAGTCCTGATTTGAGTGTTGGTTTAGGCTTTTTAAGAGCTGTTTTAAGCAATTTGAGTGTTGTGTTAATTGGGTGATGTTAACGTTAAAAGTTGGATTTTATTTAGAGGAGTAAAAACGAGGATATTCATCTGTGGTATTTTCGAAACCTAATGATGTTAATTTTTTCTTGTATCTGTTATCCGGTTTCGTGTTAGTGTAAGTTTATGTGTGTTTGTATTATTTATTACTATGTCATATGTTGATATAGACAAGAGTGAAGAAACGGTGTGAAACAACTTGTAGTTAACTTTATTTAGGAAGCTTTAATTATAATTAGCATTGCTAACATTCAGGCTACGTATAGTTTTACCATATAGAAAAATCGATTTCGAAATCGAATGCTGTGAGTTTCCGGATTTTTATGTTTTATAATTTCATTGGAATGTGTGCTTGAGAATCGGAGTTTGCTGTTCTATCTTTGCATAGCTTTTAATATATATGTCTGACTTTTTAAACGTAACTCATAAATTTCACGTAGGAGCTTTTATAGCTATGGTTATTATCTTGTGATATATTGTGTTACGCCTTGCTTAGCTGGTTTGGTACCCCTTTTGCGCATTTGATTATTTTTTGCTTCATATCTTTAGTGTAGAGCAGATTGTTTAAAGGAAAACAATAACATATCTTACATAGCTCTTGATACTTCTATTTGATAAGTCAGGTTCTTGAGATGTAAAAGAGATTAAAAAATGGTTTCTAATAACTAGCGTTAAGCAGCTGAGTGCACTCATTCGGTGATTTCTCGTAGAAGTTTCAGATCACAACTGTGTTGTCCATTGGTTATGTACCTCTTTGCGCACATTTGTTCAGCTTTAGCTTTTAGATCTTTTATCTCATTACAAAGCTTATGATAGTTATGTTAGGTTTTGGTACAACCCTGTCACCCTCTAAACTTAGCAGTGACTGTGGTAATTCAGATAGGACCAGGATCAGATCGCATAACTGACTAGGACCATTAATCAGGTTTGGGTACCTTTCGGGTCAAGTCTCTAGCCATAAGTTACTCAAGGTTATCAGTTCTTTAACTTTACACATTTGGATAATAGGTCAACCGACTCAAGATTATTAGTTCTTCCATCATAAAGAACAATTTGACTAAGATTTAAAGTTGTTAAACAAGGAAGATCCCAAGGGTACTGTGGCACAATGCAAAAATCTTCTTCAACATTCGTCAGGGTTAAGATTTTAAGTGACAGGCTCAAATATGTGTTAATAGTTTTCTCGCGAACATTGTGAGATAGAATATAGAAGGACCTTAACTAGGATTTTGCTAAGGGTTCCATTGAGTGAGAGTTCAAGTGAAGAAACGTCAGTTTGATCTTTCTAGTGACCTATGACGTGCCTTGCGAATCTTATGAGTTGACTTAATTGTTCAAATTCTGAAGTTGAGAATTTCATAAGGCGAAGTATGGTCCATATATGGTTCTATTTTGGAGATAATACACATGTTTGAACAGAATATTTCATATTCATTTAAGAAAGAATTTAGTGAATAAGATCGAGAGGCGAGTTAATATATCTATTTCTGTCATAACAACTGCTTTATATCAAACAGTGACCTGCATTTTTAATGAACACGCCAATGAAACTCATCAAAGTAGATTGTTATATAGAGGTTTAGTTAATGCTATATAGAAGTGGCAATTTCAGCTAACGTGGGTCACGTTTTATGTAACGGGTCAGAACGTTTAAGCTAACTGGATTGATTACACTTCTTAAAACACAAGTAACTTTGTTTTGTTTTCTTGTAGTGGAAGGCGCAAACCGCATAAACCAAACGCGCCTTATTGCATCTTAAGTTTCAGCTATGTTTATGAAGCCCCTAAAAGTTCCGAAATCGGTAACCGATGTATAAGAACAAGCTGCCCCTGCGAATCCATAGTAAGCTTGATTCTTTTCCTTTTGTTTTCAAGGTTTAGTTTAGTTTTGTTCATGATAACAGTGTTTGCGTTTTGTTGTCATCTATCAGGTCCTTATTATACTTTTGGGTCTTGTATACCATGGCGAATATGTTTATGGTTCCGTTCGCAGTTGTTCCGTCAATCCTCCAACATACCATCCCAATTTAAAGCTCATGGAGGGTTTTTTGTAATGATGACCATTGTCTCGGTATCTTTGGCTGTTGTAGCATCTGGGATTTTGGTTCTTGCAAGCTTTGTTTTGGAAAGGTGGATGAAGGATATCCATTACACCATCTTGAAAAGCATTGGCTTATTCTCTGCACTGCTTGCACCTTTCTCGATAATGTGTGTGGTATTCCTTCCCATGGGGAAACTCACTTGGATCGCCTATTCGATCTTATGCTTAATATTTGTAGGGATTGTTTCACAGGTTTCTTGCCAAGCCAATTGGTCTTTAACATGTTTGAGTGAACCATGTTTGTATGGTTTGATACTTCAATGAAACAGTAAAATAACAAAGACAGAATTTTAGCAAACAAACTTGACTTTGATTAATATGGAATGGATAATCTGTTCGCATACAATGATACCTATTTATACTAACTTAATCGACATGACAGTTGCCTATGAACCATCACAATGGTTCATCCTAAACTGCTTTAAACTGCCAACTAACTTAACTAATCCTAACTGATAATAACTGCCATAATCATGGGTGTGGCATAACTGTTTTCTAACCCATGATTAGCCCAACTCACTGCAGGGGTATTTTGGTCATTTCGATTTCGAGTCCATTATATAAATATCTTTTTCTTAACAAACACTCATTCAAACACACACACAAAGCGTGTTTTTTTTTCTCTCTCTCTCTACCAACAACATATCAATCACCAGAAACAAATTCATTAGATCTAATCCTAACATCTAATGATCAACGGAGTATCACGAACATCTAATCGATTGATCTTTGATCGATTATCTCCTTCTTCAGTTGATTAACATCAGGTTAGATTCATCAGATTTGTTCTTATTTTAGCTTATTTGATGTGAATAGGCTTATTAATTTAACATCATCCGAATTTATAAGCTTATTATTCAGCTTATTTTGATCAAATATCTTAATTATTTGTTATTAGTGATAAGCTAATTTTTTAGTTATTAAGGAATAAATTTAGCGTATTTTCATCATTTGGAATTTATGTTGTAGGTTTATAAGCTAGCATTTTAGTTTATTTTGATAAATTATTAGTACTATCTATTAGCTTTTTTTATGTTGTGTGTTTAATAAGCTTTATTATTAGCTATTTTTTATGTTCTGAATAAGCTCTATTAGATTAATTTATTGATATAAGCTGAATTCAGGTGTATTTAGCTTATCAGTTAGCAATAAGCAGTTTTAAGTAGCTTTTGGTTAACGTGTTTGATATATCATATATGATACTTTTCATATGTATATCATATATGATATCATATATGATATTTCTTTGTCATATGTATATGGCATGTCTTATTAGCTTATTTATGTTGCTAGTGTTAATAAGCTTTATTATTAGCTATTTTTTATGTTCTGAATAAGCTCTATTAGATTAATTTGTTGATATAAGCCGAATTAATGTGTATTTAGCTCATCAGTAGGGGGGGGGGAGGGGGGAAATAAGTCAGTTTTATGTAGTTTGGGTAAACGTGTTTGATATATTCATATATAATTTTATCAATATATTGATACTTTTCATACGTATATCAATATATTTTGGGGGGAAAATTTGCTTTTGTATATGTATATGCGAATGTGATTATTATATATGATATTTCATTTTTTCACTAAAAACAGTTTATTGATTCTTTTCTTTTTAGAATTGAAAACATTAATGCTTGTTCATTATGTGGAGTTATTGATCAACACAGATGAGGTGCTAAGAGATTTGAAGATCATGAACAAGTCATGGTTGCACATTAAGTTGTTGTTAAAAAAGAAAATTAGTGTTTTATAAAAGGACTCATTTATGTTTGATTGTTATATGAACAATGTTATAATTCATTTTTCACTTGATTTTTGTTGGTTTTTGATCCTTTCATGATGAGTTCTATTTTATATCATATGTGTTATTTGGAAATCTATATGATTTTTTCATCAATTTCTTTTTACATTTGAATTTATCATATGTGATTTTTTGTATTTTACAATTGTGTAACAAGTTTCATTGTGACTTCTTTCATAAATCAAATATGATTTACATGTTAAATGATTTTATCAACTATCTGACTTGATGTGTTTAAACAATGATAACATGTGTTAGTGTTCTATGCTTTTTTATTGGAAGTGATTATATTGTGTGCAAATAAAACTTTAAACGAAATAGATTTTATATCGAAATTGCATCCGCAAATGTTTCACAGTTTCACTTCAAGATATAACTTTGAGGACATTAGAACAGAAAGTCAAACCATTATTGCAGACATTGTACCAGTTTACAATGGATTACAAATCGTCGTTGACGGTCAAATTTATACGGAGAGTATAAGAGAAAAACGGATTATTACATTTTGACGTGCTTTTCATGAGACTTCTTGGGCATTTGGTGCTTGCGGTGTTTAAGATGTCTTGAAAACAGTTTGTTTCACAAATAAAAGGGTTTGATTAATTTCATGACATTTTCTATATGATACGTAGTATGAACGTTAACTTTCAAGCTGGCTGATATATATGATATTATACAACAACTAATTTTAATCAATAATATCACTAAATCTCCATAAACGGTTGAAACCTTCAACTTTTATCATATAGATATTATTGATTTGATAATGGTAAAAGAAGTAACTTTCAAGCGATTATCAGAATGGATATTGTACACCACAAACTAACTTTTCAAACAATATGATCAAAAAATCTTATAAACGGTTGAAACCGACTTATATATTTATGATATAGATATAAATGTTTTTGAATTTTTTCAGCAACTAATCATATGTGATTTTTCACTAACACGCTCATTTCGTTTCTAAATTTCTTATATCAACAATCCATTTCTAATAGTGAAAAAAACTTAATTTCTAATACAATTTTCTTTCTCAACATCACATATCGATCTAAAGCTTATTATCACTTTAACATCACCAATATCAAAAATTTAAACAAAATATCTTCATTATAAATTTTTATACTCAATAGCTTGAACAAAAAACATAATAGGTTCATCACAACTTATGACAGTAGTTCAATATTTATGATAAATAACATTAAAATATGATAGATGAGTGTTTCTATACCCGATATTAACGATTTTAAGCTTGTGTTTCAAGATTTTTAACTTAATCTTCATACTATATCTTTACTCGTTCAGATTGCGTTCTTCAACAACATCATCGAATCTTTTTCTTCCTTTTTTGATGCGGTTCGTGGTGATTTTTTGTGTGTGCTGTGTGTATTTTTTGATTTAACTATGTGTTTTGTGTTGTTTAGTTTTAGAGAGCATAAAGGTAGATTGGAAAAGGACGGGGTGTGTGTAATTGGGGGATGGTAGGTGGGTAAGGTAAAATGACTGAGAAGCCCCTCCGCTTTTTTTACTAATTTTTCTTTTTTTTATTTAATAAAAAAGTGTTAATCTCATCCCTTGATTGTTTTTAGATAGATGGCTGAGATTTGTCCTCCAGTATCCAAGAAAAAAAGGTATCCAATATAACCTCCCTGGGTAAATTATTTCTTAATGCCATTGTTGTGTTTGTTTTCCTTGTTAGAATTGTTTCTTTAAAGTTTTGAAGGTGTTAGTTTATGGTATATTGCAAATTGACATGTAAATCTCGATAAATCGTAAAGAAACCGAAAAACCAAACCGAAAATATACCACCAACCGAAAAATCAAACCGACACAAAACGAAACCGAATGGTTTCTTAAAATCAAAAACCAAAATTGTGGGGTTTATGCTCCCACGTCTACGCGCGGGGGGGGGGGGGGGGGGGGGGGAAAAAAATGGATTTCTGGGCCAAGTTGGGTTCGGTTCCACTGAACTCATGCGAGCCCGCGCGACCTGCGGACACGAATGCAGCTCTGGTGGTTCACCTACGCGCCTATCTTTTTGCTACCAGTTTTGTTCGGCTGAATTTTAACAACCATCTTTGGCTTGTTGACCAAGATAGGGTTTGCTTTTATGCAGCACAATTCTCATTCAGTTTTTGATATACACAAAAAACGAACTCCAAAATAACTATACGCAGCAGCTTTGAGCGGCCTTCCAGCAGTTATCATCGATCTTATACCGCGATCCTTTCCGTAATCTTTCAGGTCAGATTGTCTAGTCCGGCTGTACAACAGCTTTGGACGTTGTACCCTGGGAAACAGACGGCGAATCTGTTTTAAGGGAATCGTGTTAAACACGAGCCTCGTTCTTCGTTCTTTTACTGCTTTAGTTATCTGTTAATCCGTTTGATTCATTTACTTGTTAATGTTATTCGATTTACACTATTAAAAGTATGCAGGTTTCCCAACAGTATGTTAATGATGAAATCATGGGATCTAAGTTTTTTTATTTTAGCGATTTTTATAACGAACCAAGTATTTTCTTATTGAGAGTGTGTGTTGATTGTGTAATCATCAGTCTAGGCTCTTTTTTCATTTTATGTTTATTGCTGTTGCTACTACTTAACATGCTATGAC
>BQNB010155589.1:0-15378 GCA_026074375.1 Tanacetum coccineum
CTATCGTCCCCTCCGATTCCGATATTAATGATGCTATTCCACCACCCCAAGTTATTATTGCTCTACCAGCTATTTTACCTCCACTGATGTTTGATTCCCGATATTTCTTTCCTCTCGAGGAAATTTTACCACCTAAAGACACTGAGACTCCTGTTGAATCACCCATTCCAGTATCTCCATCTTCATCAATAAGATCTTCATCACCGTTTAGGTCAACTACATCACCACCCGACTATCCTTTTAATGAATCCTTAAATTTTATAAACTAGTTTCCCGAAAAACCAAATTAGAGTGTAATCAGAGTAGCGCAACAGAAGCATAGTAGACCCATAACCCTCAGGTCCCAGGATATCCTTCATGATTATGTCCAGGTTCGTCATCAAAAGTTTTCTGAACAAGATCCAAGAACTCAAGGGAAAACCACCATATTAGATCTGTGTCATTTATAGTTTTCTAGAATCCAACCACTAGATGTATGAATAATGACACTTGTCAAAATTTGCTATGTAAATTATATAGACAAGTTATTTATACAGTGGTGATTCTATTATACCTCGTTGTTTCATGATACCAATTTTGTATTTGTCTATCCTATATCCTGTAATATGATGACTCATCCGGGATTACTATAATTCTTTTACTATCCAATTTTCTCAAACCTTTGTACCTAGAAACACTAAAGCCTCTTATTAAATCACTCATTCCATGATCTCCGTATTCTAAAAATTTTCGTTATATCATGCAACGTAATAACAAGGAAACACACAAGAATCTATACAATGTCAAATGATTTCAATACCACCAGGTATGAAAGTTTTGATAAAGACTTGTGATAGCATTCTTATTCGATGTTGACTTTTAAAGGTTAATGGATAACGATTATTTACGATCAGAGTGGCGCAGCGGAAGTGTGGTAGACCCATAACGCACAGGTCCCATAAATCGAAGTATTCCATCCACCCAGGTTCTGACAAGATATATTAAGATTTGGAGAAATTCTATTGGTTGTCATCAAGAGGTGTGGTCTTGAAAATAAGTAAACGTGTGAAAGGAGGCAATTATAACTATGGTGCGCAACATAATTATAAATGCAACACACACGTGGACTTGTAACCTTGATTAGCCTAACATGAAAATCAAGTTCGTGCTAAGTATTCCTATCTATTACCTAATCTCACTTTAACACTCATCTAAATCTCGAGACGAGATTTCTTTAAGGGGTGGAGACTATAACAACCTGTAATTTTCTAGTATTTCATCAATGTAATAACTACTTACTATGTTGAGTACTACTTTTTCACGGTAATAAAATTTCATTTCATTCCATTCCATTACGTATCATAGTTTATATTTCTAAGGTAAACGAGCTCTCGTAACAACCTATGCCTATTCTTTGCATGTTTACATCAAGTAAACATCCTAATATGTCAAGACAATAATCCATTATTCATTTTATCATATACGTTATCTATTTAATGTAGTTTTCACAATGATAATATCAAATGAGCCTTAATCGTTAATGTTTATGCCAAAACCCTAATTTTGGGTAATGTAAACATCCAAAATCAATGTACAAGTAATCAAAGCACATGTACAAGCATTACAACATCTCATTTGAATATGAATTCCCTCTAAAATAAGGTATAAGTCCTTTAAAGCTTAATGTACAAGTCATTAATGCATGATATCTAAAATAGTCGTTTTAACTTTGTTTTCCTAAGAAATCATATACAATCTATCAAATACAAGTCACAAGCAAGTCATGCATTTCATTTACATTCTATATTCATATTCATATCATAAGATTTCAAGAAATTAAACCGAGAAACCCTAAACCGAGCTATTGTCTAACCCGAGACCTTTTATTGATTTTATCGGTTCTAAACCTCAAACATTATTCAAATAAGTTATAAATACATAATTTATAACTTTACAACACATATTTCACCATTTCATTTCAAATGTCCACAAATTAAATCCAAGAAACCCTATTCGAACCTTAAATTAAACTTTTAATCTGTTTACTCGTTTTCACCCATTTTAAACCTGAACCACCTATCAAATATTGTTAATAACTCTTAAAGAAAGTCTTTCAAACATATATCTATCATTATATCACAAGTATACACGAAAATCAAACTCAAAAACCCTAAATGAGCCCTAGCAAACCCGCGACCCCATTTCTTGCAAACTAACCTATTTTGAAGCTACTCTTTGCAACCAAGCACCTTATGACTCACCTACTTGATTCCCTAAGCAGCTTACAAGATGCTCTACCACCATTCCATGGTCCTAGCATGAGCCATATCTCCTCCCTTGCTCCTTAAGTCTTGTCGCGTCCAAAACCACCACATCTCCTCCACATCACCTCTCTACCACCCTAGACCCTCCATATCACCCTTGTAGACTCCCTAACTTAGCTACACTAGGATCATGACACCTCACCTCTTTCTCCTTGGCCTCCAAGGCTCGCACAAGTATATTAAGGGGCCGAACCCTTCACATTTACTCACACCATCTTTTCTTCATCTATAAACTTCTATGGCAGCTACGAACTAATCAAGGGAGTCTTAAGAAGATCCAAGATCAATAATCAAGAGAAGTGTTGAAGCTTTGAAGCCTGGAGATCAAAATCCTAGGCGTACGAAGTGTTTTTACCCAATTCGACCCGTTTCCTCCATTTTTGATCCTTCAAGCTCAAACCCAGGTTTCTTATGATCCATTACTGCTCCTATACTCATATTATATCCATATGATCATGCATGAACTCATGTTTAAGCCTTTTTAATAAAATTCTATGCGTTTTTATCATTTGATCCAAAATCAAAACTCAAAACCCTAATTTCTTTTTTTTAATATAAATGTTATAATGGTTAAATATTATTATAATCTATCCTAACTAATGTTAATATAACCACTTTTATAAGTCTTGATGGAATTTGAATCAAAAACCCACGTGTTTTCGTTTAAAACCCCTAATTCGACCTGTTTCAATTTCTGGCTTAACGAATCGTTATTTTAAACTTTCGTTATGTTAAATCTTCATATTTTAGCTTATTTTAATAAGTTATAACCTGTAAGTATCTTTTGGAATGTTAAAATAAGCTTGCATGGCCATTCGGACTTCTTTTATAAATATTATCCATGCGAGGGGTATATATCGTAACTTTCTGAAACTTATAACTAAAGTGACTGAAAATGTCATTTTACCATAGTTATAACTATACGGGTCTATTATGTCACTTTCCAAAGTACAAGGTTTACTTTGGACATCTTTTAAACTAAAAGGACCAAACTCGTAAAAAGTGAGAAACTCTTAAGGGTAATATTTTTTCCAGATCTTCATTCTTAAAGGTCGCCTGAAAAGGTAACATGTAAGGAAAAAGAATAAAAAATGTTGTTCAAGAATACCTTATAAGACATAAATTTAATTAACGCTTGACGTGCTTATCATTTCCAGTTATTAAGTAAAACACTTAAAACCGATTATGTTATAACTATTATAAAATTCATCATCGATGTGCTTTATAAATTCTGTCCCGAATCTATATCATATCACAATACTAGGATCTTGGTCGAAGAAAAGGCTTTCATACTTGGTATTACGTTCTGACTGTGATAGATGTTGGGTTTACATTTACAGTACACCTAGCCTCCTCAACGTTTACTGAATGACCTCTGAAATATATAGCCAAACGGTGATAGGACAATAAAGACCCAAAACTGCCATCCCAATCAAACTCATAACAATAATAAACTAATAAACCCGAAAGTCTTCTAGAGTACAATCTTCCTAAGACTTGACATATTATCCCATGTTGCATGTGACAAAGCCATTACTTTCATTTCATATACCTTTGCTAATCCACTCATAAAGAATTTCGCCTGTACACTTGGAGTAAGGAGAGTTCCATAGCCTCACTTTTAAATCTCTTTAATGTTTTTATAAACCCGTGAGGGGGATAAATGCTATAAATTATGAATACACGTGTTTTTCCATATTAATATGCAAACCTAATATACTATTACAATTAAGTCTAAATCACTTTATGCCAAAAGTCCCACATAATCATGGACCATTAATCACTTTCGATTGAAACTCGAATATGTGGATAGCATCTACGGGATTGACGAATCTAGTTTGTGTTAGCGGATAGGTAACCAAACACACTATATTTTTGAATTTGATTGACGAATCATGTTTATGTTAGCCGGATAGGTAACCAAACACACTATATTTGAATTTCCTAGGTATATGGCAATTACCTACACCGGGGGCCATTATCTTTATATATATATCACATCAATTTGGGTATATATATACACCAGTCAGTTTGTGTGCCATGAGCTTAGACGAAACGAAATGCAATTATATAATACCATAATGCAATAATGCAATTTTCCATAATAATTTATACAATTATTACACTATGACTTGTATTCAAACTGTTTAATTATAAACCTATGAATTTCACTCAACCTTTGTGTTGACTCTTTTTAGCATGTATCTCAGGTACTTAAGCAATCTATGGCACGGAGTGGCATGGACTTGAAGATGGCTAAAACTTGTTATCATTCACATTTTATGTTTCTAGATTTTGGGACCTGCCTTTGTAAAACTCTGATTTTAAATTAATGATAACGTATCTTTTAAAAACATCTCTTTTAAGTCGTTTTCTATGATTGTGTCTGTGATTCATGAAGTAATATCCCAGATTAGCTTTCGCTGCTATATTACCAAAATGGGGGTGTTACAGAGAATCTTTCTGATAAACTTACTTTTTATAAAAAAAATCCCTCAATGGAAGTATCTTATACATACCATCTTACAATGTTTAAGTTCTAAATCAACTGCTTGGAATGAATTTGGTACTAATATAGCATCAATAGTTATATGTTTGGCTAAGAATCAAAAGTTTAATTTTTTTAAATTGATTTTTGATGGTATGATGAGGAACTTGGATAGTTCTAATAAGTTTTTAATGTATCCAAGGTTTTTACAACTGTTTTTGAACAAACAAATTGACAATCTTTCAAAGGTAATGATGTTTATGATACACCTTTTTATACTAAAAAGATTTTTACAAACATGAGAAGGCAAGGAAAGATTTTTCAGGGACTGTAACACCATTATTTTCATCTATGCTGGTACAATAAGTAAATATGGGTGAAGGGTCAGGACAACCAACTGATCCCTAACACACATCCACATCTGCTCAACCCTCTAATGCAGAACCAATCACTATTCCATCATCATCTCAATTGTAGGTCCTTGGTTTAGGATCTGACTAGCCTTTGTAAGACTATAGATAACTTGGATAAATCCAAATCAACTATATGAGAGACACTGACTATGAATATCAAGTGTTAATGCGGAATCTTAACACAAGAATTAAGAAGAAACGATAATTCTAAATTGCTATTAAGCTCTATGCTTCTATTGATATTTCAATCACTTACTCGTACATAACATTGTGCCTTAGGGTTCCTCTTATACACCAAGGAAACCCTAATGGGCTTTACAAACGTCAAAGGATAATACATATCCTTTCCTAAGATATCTCCTAAGATATCTCTAAGATAACTATTACTATTCTGTTACATAAACAGACTTAACTATAAACAGAACTAACTATGACCAGTACTAACTCTAGTACTGCTACTCTACCAGTACTAACTTAGTACTGCCAGACTTAACTTAGTACTGCCAGTATTAACTCAATACTAACAGAACTAACTATTACTACCAGACTTAACTGTTATACTACCAGTATTAAGTCTGTTACAATCTATTTTCCCAACAATCCTCCCCTAACTTGATCTTCACTTGTGAACTTCAAGTTCCTTCAAAACATTCTTGATCTTTACTTTAAACACTTTAAGCTTTCTGAGGATGTTGTAAATAGAATTCTTCAAGTTGTTCTTGATCTGCAACACTTCAAGTCTTCTCTTTTTATCTTTGCAGCAACTATTCTTCAAAGCTCTTCAGCAATCCATCATATCAGCAACATTGACAATTATGTACATCAAATCATAAAGTTTCAGTCTATTCTCATCACTTCCAGGTGTGTTAACTCCTGTGAGAGGTGAATCATTGAAAATTTTAAATGGATTTGATGTCTCTTTACCAGTTAGCCATTTACTCTGGAGTAGTCAGTCCTTTGGCCACCAGAAAGGTGTATGTCCATGGTCGACTAAAAACCATTTCAACTCTCAGTACTTGAAACATTGGTGAGTTGAATACCATATGGTTTTTGGCAAACCATTACAGCCATAAACGGATTTGATATGCCTTTACCTGTAGCCGTTTGCTCAGGGCTAGTCAATCCTTTGGCACCTAGAAAAGGTAAATTCCATGGTGGATTGATAACCATGTCAACTCTTTGTACATGAAACTTGGTGAGTTGATATACCATCCACTTTTTGGTAAAGTGTCAACCATCTAATATGGATTTGCAATTTGTCTTTACCATAAGCCATAATCTTATGGACTAGTTATGGTTTTTCCACAGCCTTTACCACAAGCCATAACCTTGTGGGCTAGCCAACTCTTCACTTAGACAGATATGGTGAGTTGAAAACCATACAACTTATTTGCAAGTTGTCAACCATAGAACGGATTTGAGAAGTCTTTACCAAGAGCCGTTTGCTCCTGGACTAGCCAGTCCTTATGTTGATTAGACATGGTGAACTGATAACCATTTGTTGTGTTAGTGCATAGCACCTCCACCAAGTGTTATCCTTCTCATCTCTATCCTAGACTTCTAACTTTACAAACTTCACTACTTCCTAATACCAGCTTGCTTTTCCATCATTTTTAACATTCTGTAACAATTTTCATCTGGCTTTCCTCCTTGTAGTTTCTTATCTAACATGGTTTTGCACATCTCAGCAGATAATGGATATTTTCTTTCAATCAACATATATGTATCCATTGACTCTAAGTTCAAGCAATGTACTCTACAAGACTCATAATATCTCCAACTTATGATCTTTTGTTGTCCTACTTCACTCTATATATGATCTGTACTAAGAGGTTCTTCAAACATATTCTTCAAATATTTCCAAAATACCCTCTCTAGCTTATCCTCTGGTCTATTCATCCCATATCTATTCATTACTATCCTATACAACTCAGTAAGATCATCTCTAGATATAGACTTCATCATAGCACCAAAATTAATGTACACTATGTCAGTTCCATCTTCCCTAACAATTTGGTACACTCCTTTTTCTCCTTGCTTGATTATCTTATAAGTGACTATGCTAGGTGTTTTCATAGCTACAGGAACATGATTAATTGGAGTTTTAGTACCTGTGATAGAATCATCTTGCTCACTATCTTTATCTGAATCTTCAGAGTCATCTTTATCAACACTTGTATGCAATCCTTTCCTTGCCATCTGTTTTCTTCTTTTTCCAACTTCTTGGTTGGACTTCATCATCCTTTGGCTTCAACATCTTATTCTTCTTTCAGTCTTTTTGGAGTCTTTGATCTTTGAAAAAGGGGGCTTTTTTCTTTCACCAAAATCTTTTTCAAACTAGCTTTAGTGACTTCAAAATTTATTGGTATTGCAAGGACTCAACCTGTTTCACAAGCTTATCAAATTCCTGCTTGATCTTCAATAACTCTGAATTCTTCAGGTGAGAGAACTTCCATGTCCACTTGGATTCTTAAAGTAATTATTATTATAATGTCTTCACTGTGATTGGTGGTCATGGTTGGTCCTTTTAGCTCTAGCTTTTATTCTGCAAAATTATTTCTTCCTTTGATTGACAAGATCAACCATTTTCTTTGCAAAATCTTCTCCTTGAAGTTCACTTCCTAGCATGCTTTTTGACAACTCTGCATTAGCTTCAATCTTTGCTCTAATCAAATCTTAGTCTTCATTTGTGTAATGCTGAGCTTCAAATTGAACTTGAGCTTTTCTTTTCTTCTGTTGCTCATTCAACTCTTCTTCTTCTGCAATTCTTTGAGCTAAGAGAGAATCCAAATGTACTTGTTTAGCTACCTCTTCTTTTTGCAAAGTATCCAACCTAATTGCTTCAGCAAGGCTAGCTTCCTCTTGTAAAACTTGTTCCTTTGACTTCTTTGGAGTTTCTTCACTGATCATAGGAGCTTTTCCTTTTCTTTGTCCTTTATCTTGATCAGAAGTAGACTTTTTATCACCAACAGTACTAACTTGTTCATTGCCAGTACTAAGTTTAGTACTACCAGTACTAACTCCTTCAGCAGTATTAACTTTTTCAGCACCAGTATTAACCTCTTCTTGAAAATCCAAGTTTGAGACTACTTTCTTTCCCTTAGCCTCTTTTCTTCTCTTGTATCTCCTTCCCTTGTCAATAGACCTTGTCTTTAAAGAGGCAACCTTAGAGAGAGTTTTGGCTGCTTCAAGAGTATTTGGACTTATGTCTTCCACTTGTTCCTCCCCTGAAGCTTTTACCTTTGTTGTAGAAGGAGTAACCAATCCTTGTACTGAAGAATATTGAGGATCATCTTGACTTTTCCTCCCTTGAGCCCCAGGTTCTTCCTCTTCAGAGTCTGACAAAACCAAATTCCTCCTTTTCAAAAACCCTTCCATCTTCTTCACCTTCTTGACTAACTTAACAATGGCATTTCCCATGGTCAGCTTGGTTTGTTTGAGATCCATCTCCAAACTGTCAATTCTTGATATCAACTTAGGAACTTCATGAAGTAAATCATCCCTAGGTATTTGACTTGGAGCCTATTTTTGTGGGGGTGAGAAGTGATGGTGGACAGGAGATAGCTCCTCATAGATGTGCTCAAATGGTGTAGGTTCAGTGTCAGGTATTGGTGTTGGTGTAGGTGTATGAATAGGTGGTGGTGTAGGGATAGGTGGTGGTGTAGGGATAGGTGGTGGTGTAGGTGTAGTAATGACTGGAGGAGATGATGTGGATGGTACTGGGGGTGTTGATGATGATGGTTGGGATTGAGCCACAACAGTATGTTCTTGTCCTGCAATTGGGTTAGTAGCAACAAGTAACATAGAAGGCAATAAAGATCTTGGTGCCCCTCGAAAACCCCTTTTCATATTCCCAAAGATCTTTTTGGTCAGGCTCACAGCTAGATAAAGATCACAGGCTAGATAAAGGAGTAGGTGGGATAGTGGGGTTTTCAGATAAGTGAATATTCAACAATCCATTGAGGAGAAAATGAGGATACATCAATTCAGAGTCAGTTCAATCACCAACCGAAAACAGGAATGTTGCAACATGGATTATTGTTTGGCCTAACATTTTGTAAAGAGTTTAATGAAAAAAGATGTACACCTAGTTACACAGAAAGATTTTATAGGTCTACAGTTGGGTTCTTTAGCCACTAAGGATGAACCAAGTGAATACATCCTTAAAACAAATTCAGAATAGGGTCAAGAATCAGTTTTTTTACAAAATAAAGGGTATTAAGAGGGAATTTTTTAGTGTTGCTATGGAGGCTGCCGAGCAGGGGTGCGGGGGAACAAAATAGAGTAGCGAGAAAAGGAAAAATAAGACACTAAAGAGGCTTAGCTAGACTATGCTAAGCCAATTTAAAAATTGGCCAAGCAACTTTCTGGGCTCAGAGCAGTTAATGCTGCTTGGATATGTCCAAAATAGGGTGTTAGTTAATCAAAGCCTCACAACAAGACCCATATGAACTTTTCTAGTAGACAACCTGTCTTAAGCTTCATTTGAACCATATTGGTGGTGTCCTGTTACAATCCCTTATACCATGGATCACCTAGGTAAGTTTGAAAGTACAAGGTTGATGAAAGATTCTTTTTGGGTACATCAGCAACCAATAGGCAAAGCATTCAAGAGTTATTCAACGAACATAGAACTAGAAGTCAGAAAGAGAACCTGCATGATTTCAGCAATTTCTTTAGTAAGAATACACCTAATATTATAGGAAGTGGACCTAATTGGCTTTTTTGATATAGATGCACTAACAAAATCTATGAACTATAAGCCAGTTGTTCCAGGGAATCAATCTAATGGTAGTGCAGGTACAAAATCATATGATAATGCAGGTAAAGCTAGTGTGGAGACAGTACCTGGCAAAGATTTAATACTGCTACCATTATGGACTCAAGATCCACTATTCTCTTCTAGTTCAAAGGATTCTCCTGATGATGGATTCAAACCATCAGGGGGGAGGAAAAGAAGGATGCTAAAGATCCAGGGAATGAATATAGTGAGGTTCCAAGTACAGAAGAGCCAAGAGTAAATCAAGAGAAGAATGCAAATGTCAACAGTACTAACAATATTAATGTTGTTAGTTTAACTGTTAATGCTGCTGGCATAAAAGATAATGCTGTTGATGAGAATATAGTCTATGGATGTGTTGATAATCTAAATATGCCTGATTTGGAAGAAATTGGCAGATTTAGTAATGCTAAGGATGATGATTCAAGGGCTGACATGAACAATTTAGATATGTACTTCCAAGTCAGTCCTGTTTCTACCACAAGAATACATAAAGATCATCCAATTGCACAAATCATTGGAGACTTGAATTCAGCACCTCAAACAAGAAGAATGACAAAGAATTTGGAAGAACATGGGTTTCTTAGTACTACTCTTAAACAAAGAAGAAACCATGAAAATCTTCAAAATTGCTTGTTTGCTTGCTTTTTATCACAAGAAGAACCCAAAAAGGTAATTCATGCACTGAAAGATCCAAGTTGGATAGAGGCTATGCAGGAAGAGCTTCTACAATTCAAGTTACAAGAAGTTTGGACCTTGGTAGAGTTGCCTAATGGAAAAAGAGCTATTAGGACTCAATGGGTTTTCAGGAATAAGAAGGATGAAAGAGGCATTGTGATTAAAAATAAAGCAAGATTGGTTGCTCAAGGGTACACACAAGAAGAAGGGATTAATTATGATGAGGTTTTTGCTTCTGTTTCCATAATTGAAGCAATTAGGCTATTCCTAGCCTATACCTCATTTAAAGACTTTGTGGTGTACCAGATGGATGTCAAGAGTGCTTTTCTTTATGGTAAAATTGAAGAGGAATTCTATGTTTGTCAACCACCAGGATTTGAAGATCTAGACTTCCCTGAGAGTGTACAAAGTAGAAAAGGCACTTTATGGACTGCATCAAGCTCCTAAAGCTTGGTATGAAACCTTGTCAACTTCTTTGTTAGACAATGGGTTTCAAAGAGGAATGATAGACAAGACTTTGTTTATCAAAAGGGACAAAAGTGATATTCTGTTAATTCAAGTATATGTTGATGATATCATTTTTGGGTCTACAGGGAAGGAGATGTGTATTGAGTTTGAAAAGATGATGCATAAAAAGTTCCAGGTGAGTTTTATGGGAGAGCTCACATTTTTTGTAGGTCTGTAAGTGAAGCAGAAGAAAGATGGGATTTTCATTAGTCAAGACAAGTATGTGAATGAGATTTTGAACAAGTTTGGTTTATCTGATGTGAAGACAATAAGCACACATGTGTATGGAGAACCACAAGCTCTTTGCTCAGCTCAAAGATGCAGATGGTGAAGATGTAGATGAACACTTGTATAGATCTATGATTGGATCATTGATGTATCTAACTTCTTCAAGGTCTGATATTATGTTTGTAGTATGTGCTTGTGCAAGATTCTAAGTCAATCCTAAAATTTCACATCTTCATGCTGTGAAAAGGATCTTTTAATAGTTAAAAGGTCAACCAAAGTTGGGCCTTTGGTATCCTAAGGATTCACCTTTTGATTTGGTGGCATATTCTGACATTGATTATGCAGGAGCAAGTTTAGATAGGAATTCCATAACAGGAGGTTGTCAGTTCCTAGGGTTTAGGCTGATTTCATGGCAATGCAAGAAGCAGACTGTGGTTGCTAATTCCATAACTAAAGATGAGTATATAGCTGCTTCCAATTGCTGTGGACAGGTGCTTTGGATCTAAAATTAATTGCTGGATTATAGATATAACTTGCAGACTAAGATTCATATTGATAATTAGAGTACTATCTGCATAGTAAAGAACCCTGTTTTTCACCCAGAGACAAAGCACATTGAGATTAGGCATCACTTTATCAGAGATTCCACTGAGAAGAAGCTTATTCAGATGATCAAGATTCACACAGATAAGAATGTTGCATATTTGCTCACAAAAGCATTTGATTTTAGCAGATTTCAATATTTGATTGCAAGTATTGGAATGCTTAACCTCTGAAGTATTGATTGATGGGAGGTTAATTATGTTAATATGCAACGGATTATACACCAATCATGATTGAAATGAAGTGGAAAAGATATTAAGGATGGAATTAGGGTTAAAACTGGTAACTCAAGAGTTAATACTGTTGGGCATTACTTAGTACTGCTGGGCGAAAGTTAGTACTGCTGGGCAAAAGTTAGTGCTGCTAGGCTAACTTGCTACTATTAGGTTACCATTGGAGTTACAACTGCTGAGGGTATTTTTGGTCTATAAAATGGATACTTCACTTATAGGTTTCCTTTATTACCCATTTAAGCGCATTCGATCACACCATAATCGTTCTTAATCATTTTAATACTCTCAATTCATAAACCCTAATTCAATTTCATTGCCGATTCTAAAAAAAATCAACATCAATGGCGGGCTTAACTTTTGCTGACTCACATAATATGGTTGCTTACATGGAAAAATCCACAGAGAATGCTGATTTTACTGAGATAGTAGACTTCCTGAATGCTAACCTCATAAGGTATGCCTTGACAGTTAGTCCTACTATTTATGTTTCTTGTATTGAACAGTTTTGGTCTACTGCTAAGATCAAAACACTCAATAATGAAACACAGATTCATGCCAAGGTAGAGGGCAAGACAATAGTATTATCAGAATCATCTGTGAGGAGAGATCTTCAATTTGATGATGAGGATGGTATTGCTTGTCTCACAAACACTGAAATTTTTGAAAACCTTCAATTGATGGAATATGAAAAGCTTTCTAAAAAACTTACTTTTTATAAACCTTATTTTTCCCTTCAATGGAAGTATCTAATTCATAGCATCTTACAATGTTAAGTTCTAAATTAACTGCTTGGAATAAGTTTGGTACTAATATAGCATTAGCAGTTATATGTTTGGCTAAGAATCAAAAGTTTAATTTTTCTAAATTGATTTTTGATGGTATGCTGATGAACTTGGAATGTTCTAAAAAAAGTTCATGTATCCAAGGTTTTTACAACTGTTTTTGAACAAACAAATTGAAAATATTTCAGAAGTTAATGTTGTTTATGATACACCTTCTCATACTAAAAAGATTTTTACAAACATGAAAAGGCAAGGAAAAGATTTTTCAGGGACTGTAACACCATTGTTTTCATCTATGCTGGCA
This sequence comes from Tanacetum coccineum, assembly GCA_026074375.1. NCBI lineage: Eukaryota > Viridiplantae > Streptophyta > Magnoliopsida > Asterales > Asteraceae > Tanacetum > Tanacetum coccineum. The sequence goes on from BQNB010155589.1 coordinate 13,320, forward strand.
CAACAAGCAGATGTGGGTGAAGGGTCGGGACATCCCACTGATCCCCAACACACATCCACATATGCTCAACCCTCTAATGAAGAACCAATCACTGTTCCATCTTCATCTCAACCCAAAAATACCCACAGACCTAGGAAAGCCAAAAGGGCCACTAAGATATCTCAGTGTAGCGGACCTATTCCCCTTATTGCAGATGAGACTATCACTAAGGAGAGGGAAGACAAAATAGAAAGGGCTGCCACTACTGCTTCTAGCTTAGAAGCAGAGCAGGATAGTGGTAACATAAATAGGACCCAATCTATGGCAACACTTAATGAGCCTATTCCTCAGGGAACTGGTTCAGGTAGTGGTCTTAGGTGCCAAGATACCATATTGGGGGATGCAGAAGCTCAAACTAGGTTTGAGACTACATCTAAACAGTCCAATGACCCACCTCTCTTAAGAGTTAACACACTTAGAAGTGGGGAGAACAGACTAAAACTTAAGGAATTGATGAACCTTTGTACAAAACTTTTTGATAGAGTTCTTGACTTGGAGACAACAAAGACTGCTCAAGCAAAGGAGATTGCTAGTTTGAAGAAGAGAGTCAAAAAGCTAGAAAGGAAAAGGAAGTCAAAAACTACAGGGATGAATTTATTCAAGATTGGTACCTCTAGAAGAAGAAGTTTGGGTGAGGAGGATGCATCCAAACAGGAGAGGAATTTGAAACAGAGTTCAATCTTTAAAGAAAGTGATTTTAATGAAGAGTTTGATGCTAATATGGATAAAGCTATTGAACAAGTTTATGATGCTAACACAGATACAGTTGAAGAAGGAGAATTTCAGGTTCCCACTACAAATATGGAAGTTAATACTGCTAGTACATCAGTTACTGCTGCCAGTATTAATATTACTACTGTCAGTGCACCAGTTACTACTGTTGGTATATCTGTTAATCCTGCTGAGCCTATTACTACTGCCAGTAAAGTAGTTACTACTGCTGAACCAAGTACTCCTCCAACAACAACAACAACTATTTTTGAAGATGAAGATCTCACAATTGCTCAGACTCTTGTGAAGATGAGGAGTGGGAGATCAAAGGTAAGAGGATTGGTTATGCAAGAACCTAGTGAGACTGCTACAAGACTAACAGTACCACCTCAATAACATGATCCTTAAGACAAAGGAAAGGGTAAGATGGTTGAACAAGAAAATCCATTAAAGAAAAAGGACCAGATAAAGTTTGATGAGGAAATTACTTAAAGATTTCAAGCTCAGATGAAAGCTGAACTAGAAGAAGAGGAAAGGCTGGCAAGAGAAAGAAAAGAAGATGCAAACATTGCTGAATCAGATGATGTTCAAGCTATGATGGATGCTGATTATGAGCTAGCTACAAGATTACAGGCACAAGAGCAGGAAGAGTTGACCATTGAAGAAAGGTCAAAGCTGTTTGTAGAACTCATGGATAAAAGGAAGAAGCATTTTGCAAGACTTAGAGCAGAAGATAAGAGAAGAAAAACACCAACCAAAGCTCAAAAGAGAAATCAAATGTGTACTTATCTGAAAAACATGGCTGGATTCACTCACAATCAGTTAAAGAACAAAAGCTTTAATGAAGTTCAGATGGCTTTTGACAAGACCATGAGTTGGATAAACTTATTTGTACCTGTGGATTCTAAAGTGTGTTAGGACTTAAAAGACTATAAGATGATTCTTAGAGTTACTACTGCTCAGGTATATATTAGTGTTGTCAAGCATAACTTAGTACTGTTGGTGATACTAATGAAAATTATGCTAAGTAGTTAGTACTGGTAGTATAAAGTTACTACTGCTAGTTGAAGTTAAGACTGCTCAGAGTTGAAGACTGAAATATATGATAAGTAGTTAGTGCTGCTAGTAGTAAAGTTAAGACTACTAGTACATAGTTACTACTGTTAGTATATATTAGTACTGCTACTACTAATGTTACTACTGCTTATGTTTATTAGTACTGCTAGTACAAAAGTGAGTGCTGCTGGATTACAACTGCTAGAAGAGTTACTACTGGCAGAATGATTAAGACGAGTAAAGAGATAAGGAT
>BQNB010155590.1:2905-15377 GCA_026074375.1 Tanacetum coccineum
TGATATGCGGTGAAACTTTCTTAGAAAAAGTAGATCGTTTAACAAGAATCCTTCTGTGTAACTCAGATATGTAGTTGCTTCTAAAACCATTGGTGTTGTAGGAGCAGGTTGATAAGCCTTTGATGGATGGGTTGTGGGAGCAAACTGATAAGATGATGAAGGATGTGTCATCGGTTTAAACTGATTAGGATGTGAAGCATACGTCATACCAGGCATCTCCTAAGACGGTGGAGGCTGAGATGTACAAGCCATAGATATCGTGGGTGCAATCTACAAGCATAAAAAAAGTTGATCAGTTTGCTAAGTTATCATCAATAATTTACAGCAAGTATTGATAAGTGTAAAATACACATATCCGTTTATACAAAAAATAACCCTAAATGACTAAAAACATACCTAAAATGGCAAAAATATACTTGTTTTTGTGTTTTGTGTGTGCAGGTACGGATATATCAAAAATCACAAGAAAACCCTCAAAAACGGGCAAACACGGACACGAGAACGGAAGAGCGCACAAAAAGCCGAAAAAATGGTCAAGCTTCAGTCAAAAGTGGTCAAACAGTCAAAGAAAGTCAAACCTTGGTCAACAGAAGTCAACCACTAGAAGACAAAAATCCTAATGTTTCCATTTAAGTCCCCCAAGTTCCAAAAGTTTCACAAATGGTCCCTAAGACTTAATGAGCCCTAACCTTATAAAAAACCCTACCCGGATCATAAGCCCAAAACAAAAGCCTATTTACTAGGCCCATTCCCCTTTTATTAAAACCACAGGGACCATTGTTGTCATTTCTGAAATTCACTTTACACCTAAACTTTTACTAAACAAAGACAAGGACCCAAGTTGCCATTACCCCAAAGTTCAAACCTGTTTTACCCAGTTCAGTTAAAAATAAGCGGGAAAAGAAGTTACACTATTCTTCCATCGTCCCAACTTACCCTCTAGTCAAAATCAAAGGGGTTTTCCAAATTGAAGGGTACAAAGGACAATTCAGGGGAAGAAGAACACGTGTGCAGGGTCATATCATCATCAAACAAGCTCATTGGTCCAAACCCACATGGGGTATGCCACGTTGGAAGACTAAAGCACAAGGGAAAGGGTCATTTTACTCTGAAAGTACTCACAGAAGTAACACAATGTGTCTCAATCACGGATTGCCACGTTGGCAATCCGTGTGAGCTCATTAGTGATCTAACGGCCAAATATTAATTCCCAATGATTGAAGAAATGAAGGGTACGGATTGAGAGGCGCGTCTAACTGACTCTGGGGCTAGAACATTCTTTGGCAGGCTATATAAAGCACTCACCTCTCACACACACGAGTACCTAGTTAGTAGCTTTTAGTTTTAGCATAATTTTCATTTTTAGCTTATGTAATTCCCTTTCAGCTTTTGTAATTTCCTTTTAAGCATTGTAATCAAGTTTTCATTAATGAAATTCAGTTTAACTTTGATTTAACTTCACTCATAAGCTCCCATTTTTCTTCAAATATTAAGCTACTATCTCATAAGCTACTAAAAAGCTCTTATAAGTCTATAAGCTTATAATAGAGCTTAATTCAGTCTATAATTTACTTAAAGTTTAAAACCAGCTTAATTACCTTAGCTTGTAGATTTTGGACTTATGGAAGGGGATTCAAACATGGAAGGAATCCCAAGGACTTTTACTAGCTTATCCATATGGATAAGCTAGAGCCGTAGATAAGCTTAAAGAGCCTAAAAGCTTTTGTTGAGCTGAAGCATTCTGTAAGTCTTCTATTTACTTTTTTTTATCATTTAAGTTTTAGCTAAAATAATTGCTTATTAGTGTAAACTGCTTGCTAATTAGTGCTTATTTGTTCTTATTTTAGCTATTTAAGTGAGTTTGCTTTCCTATTTCTAGATTTTATAGTTTAAAACTTATGCTAGCTTAATCTGTCTTAAAAAAGATAAAAATCCAAAAAATTAGTATAGATCTTAGTTTGTTAATTATAGTGTTATTGGCTTTTGATTTATGTTTAATAAGTTAGTTATAAACTAAATATTATCTGATATCAAAGGTTTTTAAGCTAGTATTCATTTTCAAGCTCTTTGCAAATCTATCATAGTAGTTAAGGGGTGTTTGGATTTAGCTTGTTTGACCTTTTAAAGTCAAAGTTATTTTGTGAATGCACTTTGGTTAGCTTAATTATCTTATTTGATTAAGATATGAGTTGGTTTGTACTGTCAGTTTAAGTTCACAATTATTTTAAGGCTTATGTTTCTTGTTCTAGCACCAATAGACTTTTCCTTTTGATTTTACTTGTGAAAATTTGAACCAAGCCATCCAAGGCTTGGTTCTTGCTTGATTAGAGTTTAGACAAACTCAAAGAGTGTGTCTAATGCAAGATTGACCACCTTGGTCACCTGCAGTTTTGGGTTAACCAAACCTGTCAATTGCACCAGCAGTATTAACAATTAGTTAATATTGTTGGACTTATTGAATCCAAGTTATGGTAGTTTAAATAAGTTTTAGCTTTTAAATTTCATATAAACTCTTAAAAAAACCAAAAACAGTAGTGTCTAGTAACTAGTTTCTAAATTTAGATTTCTAGCTTTTAGGACTTGTTTTTATGATTTGGATTATTAGCTTATAGATAGGTAATTAAGTTTTCAAAAGCTTAGCCTCTGAAATAGCTTTTTGTGCTTTTAGCTTAAGGTCTTTTTGAGATTTTTAAGTTTTATTCTTGAATTTGCTGTTTTCAATCCTAGATTTAGAAGTCTTGTAGTGATTTTAGCTTAAGTAGCTTGTTAGATTAAGCTTTTGCATTTCATAGGGATTCTAGAACAGCTTTTACTTTTGAATTTGAGCTTAAGCTCCTTTTATTAAAAGTGCTTAGAATAGTGTCCTTAATAAGTTCTAGCTTTTAGATTTCAAAAATAAATAAAAAATTGCAAAATAGGGTGTTAATGGGACTTGAACCCATGACCTCTTGCACACAAACACACACACTTACCACAATGCTTCATTAGCTCATCCGTTAGCATATCTCTCCATTTAGTTCTTATACTCATTTTTCTTTTAGCTTATTATTAAAAGCCATAGCCTTTATAGCTTTTTCCCCAGCTTATTAGATAAGCTGGGGGGTTCCTTCTTATTTTCCCTTGTTCCCTGTTGCTTTTAGGATTTTTCCTGATTTTTCCATATTTTTCTTGTTAATAGTTTATTTTTAATAATTTTTCTTAGGTTTAAACTTTCGAAAATCAATAAAAAATACAAAAATAACTTTTAAAAATTCAAAAAAATAGTTTTTAGTATTAGAATAAATACTTTTAGGTTTACATTCAGAAAAATCATTTTCAACACTTTTAGATTTTAATTTTCATTTTTAAGCCTTTATTTTTAATTTTAAAAATAGGATTTTAATTTTAAAAATAGTTAAAAATAGTTTTCTGAGTTTTTATGTTATTTTAGACTTTTCTAAGTTTAAAAATCATTTTTCTCAATTTTTAGGACTTAATTTGTTATTTTTTAGGATTTAATTAGATTAAATTAGTTTTTAATTCATAATAAATTCAAAAATAATCAAAAAAATATTTTTCTTTTTCTTAAAATTTTCTTTTGTCCTATTTTAGGTTTAGAAATTTAGTTTGCATTTTTAAGAGTTAGTTTTGCCTTACTTGCTTATTCGTCGCGTTTTATTTGTTTCCCGTTAATTGTTTTAAGTGTTTAATTGCTTTTGTGTTCTTATTTTAATTGTTGCTTTTAATTGGTAGTTATAGATAATCAAAAATATCTTTTCTCTCATTCAAATCATCATCCAAACTAAACCGTGGTTTCAATTTCACAAGTCGTTGGGGAAACGACCCGGGAAAGCATACTTCCCGGTTTAATACGTATTATATTATATTATATATATCTTTTAGAGTGGATTTTCCTTAAGGGAGACTTTGGGAAAGTTCTTAATTGCTCTTTTGGATTATTATATATATTATATATTTTAGTGTATAAGAAATACTCAATCAATTTCCAATGATATTTTCAATCGGGTGATCTTTGGTCCATTTATAGATGTGTTCCGGTGGTTGATTAATTGAGTGCACATTTTGAGAAGATGATTCTTCAGAACTTGGTTCTGGAATTGTATTCATGTTCCCTGAATTATTATTCATGTGTGCAACTTCAATATCATGATCATCTTCTTCTTTACCTTGTGAAATAACATGGGATGGTGATTCTTGAGAAGTTTGAGAAGTACTCAGCAGTGGTGCTTCTTGATCAACAAAAGTTGAAGAAGGTGTACTCGTTGAGACAACATGAATTGGAGCTGCAACTTCAGAAACTGGAGCAACAACATTAGGTTGAGTACGTGAGTATTCATCAAACAAAGGTTGTAGCAGTGTCTCCCATTCATTTCTTGTTAGTGGTACAAAAGGTGCAAAAGAAGGAGGTTTTGGTATGAGTCCTGCAATGTTGGTTGCAGTAGTCATTTCATGAAGAGCGGGTCCTGAACTGCTTTGATCAGGAGCCATGAATTGAGACTCGAGTCCTGAACTGAATTGTTCAAAAGCCATTTGATAAAGTCTGAGTCCTGAACCGAGTTGTTTAGAAGTTATTTGAAAAAGTCTGAGTCCTGAACCGAGTTGTTCAGAAGTCATTTGATAAAGTTTGAGTCCTGAACCGAGTTGTTCAGAAGTCATCTGACCATTTCAAGATCTGTTTGCTCTGTTATAGTGTGGGTGTTGGTGGTGGAAGTTGATAATGATTGGTTCTTGAAAGGGAGGAGACATAGGTTTTGAAGGTGAGAGATCGATGACAAGAGTAGACAGTGGAGGAATAGATGATGAAACTTGTTGGATAGGAATAGTGACCATGGATTCAAGTTCAGTTTCCACAGTAGTTTTTCCCGGTTCATCTTCTTGTGATTTGTCATTAATGAATTGATCACCAAAGGTAAAGTTATCCTCAAGATTCTTCATTGATGAAAGATTTTCGGATGAGCTTGGTGGATTTTCTAGGTGGACGTGTTCCTCAGTAGTATGCTTCAAGCTCTTATGTACCTTAGGGTAAATAGTAGTAAGGAAGTCATCATGCATGGGCTCAGGGTTTGGTCCAGCAAGAGCCACATGACTTTGTTTAGTGTTTGATCCAGCCTAGCCTTCATTAAGTTTAATGGTTCATTCCTTCAGAGCCACTGTTTTTAGAAGCATCCTAACCTTGTTCGTCACCAAAATTCAGAATTTCAGTATCAGTCTCACTGTTTATCTTTTCTAAATTACCACCAGATTCAGCATCTGCATGAGATAGAGTTTCACGAACCATCTTTGTGGATGTAGCATCCTCAGGATGTACAGAAGGTCCAGTAGTTTCATCCTGAGATGCTATAATCCACCTTTGGAATATGCATTAATCCATGGTACGTTGTTTCTTTGGCTTATGCAGTTCCAAAAGTGACTTTGCAGCTTGTACATCTATAGCACTACCTTTCCCCTTAACTTCAACTATTGGGAGTTTTCCGGTGGTCTATAGAGTAGGTTCACGAATAGCCACTCTGTTAGCATATGCTTGACCATATGCCTGAGAAACTTCCAAGCTCATTTGAGTACCTCGTTATAGATTGTACTCATCATTATCCATATGAGGTTCAGGAGCCGGTTGAACTTTATCTTCATCAACCAGTTTGAAGGAACTCTTCTCCTTGTGAATGTTATGTCTATTTTACTAGCTAGAGGTGACTCAAATGGGTGAGTTGAGTCTTCAGGAGTGACATCTAAGGCCTTCTGAAGAAGATAAGCACTTAGAGTAAGCCAGTGTTCATCGACTTGAAAGCTATTGTTGATCCCACGCCTTGATTGATTCTTTACGTAGTAAAGTGTTTGTTACCTTGGATGAATCCAAAATAACAATAGTTAAGACTTTGTTTGTATATCAAAGTGTATGCGGAATCTACACTTTGATACTCTAGAAGTATTTAGCAATGGAACAGTATCAACAATGAGTATATCACAAACCGCTTCAATATTATTGATAATACAAGTACTCTTGATAGTATTAGGGTTACAAACCTTGAAGCTATTACAATCTTTCTCTAAGATGTATTCTCTATGTATGCGTCTGTATACGTATATTAAACCTTAACCTAGGATCTCCTTTTATACACCACAAGGAGTCCTTTACAAGATAACTATCAATCATAATCACATACAAATCTTCCTAAAATATAAAAGATATACATTCCATAATTACTCTTTGCATCTTATCTCCAATCAAGCAGCTTGACCATCAAGCAGTATTAATCTTTCTTCTCAGCAGTATAACAAACACATGGCAGTACTAAGTTTGACTGCATACTAACTACATTCGTACTGTAATTATACCTCTTGCAGTATTAACTCTTGATGAAGATTTATTCCCAACATTAAACCCATCCCTCATCCCTTTAAGAACAATAGGAGTGCTCATTTAAACTATATCAACCATCTTAAGGAGAGTGTAGAAACAGTTAGGGAGATTGTAGAGGAAGCTAGAGTAGTTAAACCACTGGATAATGCACTTAACTATGCTTGTCAATACACTAAGCTATCTCAGGAATTGTTAGAATATGTGATTGGCACTTGCCCAAAAAGTTTCAATGAAAGAGATAACAAGGCTCCCTCTACCCCTGTAACTAGGAAAAAGCAAGTTACTTTTAATGATAAACTAGGAACTTCATCTAGTAACACACAGAAACACGAAGTGCACCAGAAAGTTCAACAGACTAATGTCCCTGTGATTCATTCTACAGGAGTAAACACTTCCACTAAAGCAAGCGGATCAAAGCCTAGAAGCAATACAAAGAAAAATAGGATCTTGCCTGCTAAGAGTGAGAATAAGAAGAAAGTAGAAGACCACCCTAGGACAAATAAGTCAGTATGGACAAAAGTGAATCGGGTTGATTCTAGCATTAGCTCTAAGCATGTTGTAATTAATTCGAATTCTGAATCTGTGTGCAAAACGTGTAACAAATGTTTAAACTCTGCAAATCATGAAATGTGTGTTGTTAATATTTTGAGTTCTGTGAATGCAACCCCCACTGTTAAAATTGTCTTGAATAAAGGGAAGCAGATTTGGAAACCAAAAGGCAAACTGTCTGATAACAGTTTGAACAAGACCAAGCGGGTTTGGAAAGCAACGGGCAAACTATTTGCTGATATTGGTTATCAATGGAGACCCACAGGAAAGAAATTCACCTTAGGAAAACTTAATTGTGGTTATCAATGGAGACCCACAGGAAAGAAATTTGCCAAAGGCGAACTGTGCCCTTTAACTAAGCTTTCTGTGAAATGTTCTATTATATCTGCTAACCAACAGGACCCCAACAAAAATTGGGGAACCAAAATTCCAAACTCTCCACACTCGACTGTTTTCAAATGCAGGTCGTACATGTCGGTCCTTTGTTTATCTGGAACTCAGGCTGTTCAAAACAATATGACGGGAAATCGATCAAAGCTCTAGAACTTTGGTGGTAAAAGTCATCGGACATAAGATACTGAATGATCACTTTGGACTATCATGGTTAATAGGAGATTATGTATTGGTGAAAGTAGTGATCTCCTAGAGAAATACTATTTGGAAGGACTTTGGACACAATCTGTTTTCTTGAGGGCAATAGAGTGATTACTAGACTTGAAATTGCTTTCAAAAGGCATTCTGTGTCTTTGTTCTTTGCTTGATAAGAATGGCGTAGACTTGCTTAAAGGTAGTCGTAGCACCAATTTGTACAATATCGATGATATGATGAAGTCTTCTCCAGTATGCTTGTTGTCAAAACTTCCAAAATCAAATCATGGCTGTGGCAATCGCATTTAAACCATTTAAACTTTGGCACAATCAATCGATTCTTGCTGAAAAAGTAGCTGGTTAGGGTTATCAAGATTGACGTTTTAAAAAGGACCATCCTTGCTAGCCTTTCAACTTGGAAAAAGCAAGAAGTACTCCCACAAACCCAAAACTGAAAACACCAATATGGAAGTTCTTCATACCCTTCACATGGATCTATGTGGTCCAATAAGAGTACAGAGTATTAATGGGAAGAAATACATTTTAGTCATCGTGGATGACTATTCAAGATTCACATGGGTAAAGTTTTTGAGATCAAAGGATGAGACCTCCAGAGTTTGTCATCACTTCTTAAGCAAATTCAAGTTGGTCTCAACAAAACAGTCAGATACATCCGAACTGATAATGGAACGGAATTTGTCAACCAAGTTATGTCTAAATACTATGAAGGAGTTGGCATATTTCATCAAAAGTCTGTTCTGAGAACTCCTCAACAAAACGGCGTTGTCGAAAGACGAAATCGTACACTTGTAGAAGCAGCACGTACAATGCTGATATTCTCAAAAGCGCCGATGTTTCTGTGGGCAGAAGCTGTCGCTACTGCTTGTTACACCCAGAACCGATCCCTAATTCATACTCGTCACAACAAAACCCCATATGAGCTTGTGCATGATAAGGAATCCAGATCTTTACAGTTTCTTCAGTATTTGGTGCTCTGAGCTTCCCTACAAATATAGCGAAGATCTAGGTGAAATTACAGAGCAAATTTGACATTTGGATTATCGTTGTTATGCTCCAGCAGGAAGTGGTTTTTTGAGATCTACAACAATAGAACCCGTCGAATAATGGAAACAATTCATGCACCTTTTCGATGAGCTGGCATCAGACAAAGGCTCCTGACATATTAGTTCAGGATCCGAGCTATGTCGATGAAGCCTGGACAAATCATTTCAGGGCTCATACCAAATCAGGTCCATGCAACCAATTATGTTCTACCAACGGATAAAGATCTGGAGCTATTATTTCACCGATGTTCGATGATACTTGAAGTAACTAGATTCGATGGAACCGTACCTTCGGCTATTGGTTTCTGCTGTTAACGCTCTTGTTGCTTGCTCCACCCAGGTAATCTGTGTTCTACAACATTTGCTCAGTGCACCGCTACAAGTTTTTCATCGTCATCATCTGTAATAACAACCTCCAGGCATTCAACATATGTTGCAGTTGGACCCAGCACGAAAGACACCCCAATTACTCAACTACCCTTCTCACCTCAAATAACCCTTTTACTGATAATCAGGTTTTCTCACAGTCATCATCAGGGATGTAGATATGCTGAACCCAACCAAGTTTTCTCAACCATTCAAATCATCATAGAAAATGGTCCAAAGATCACCTTCTTGACAATATTGTTGGAAATCATCTCGTCACAGTAATCTACCAACAACAGTTATCTTCCGATGCGACTTATGGTGCTATATCCCCATACTGAACTGTCAAAAGTCGAAACCAAAAGAATTTCAAAATGGATCTACTGAAAGATAGCTTGTTTTGAAGCTATGCAAAATGAAATGCACGAGTATTGGTACCGTCTTTAAGTATGGGTTTTGGGTACCAAAAACCAATAAAGGCGTAATGATCATTGCTCTCAAATGGATTTACAAAGTAAAGCTTGATGAGTATGGTGATGTTCTGAAAAACAAAGCTCGGTTAGTAGCAAAGGGATATCGTCAAGAAGAGGGTATTGACTTTGAAGAATTGTTTGCACCCGTTGCACGGATAGAAATGTGCCATCAGGTTATTCATTGCCAATGCAGCAACCAAAATATTATCATCTTACCATATGATGTCAAAATCATCATTTCTGAATGGCGATCTCTCAGAAGAAGTCTTTGTCAGTCAACCTGAAGGATTTGAGGACCCGGATAATCCTACACACGTTTATCGTCTGAAGAAGGCTCTTTACGGGCTAAAGCAGGCACCAAGGGCGTGGTATGACACACTATCAAAGTTCCTAATGGCTAACAATTTCTTCAAGGGTGCCGTGGATCCAACGTTATTCACACGCAAATCAGAGCAACATGAGTCCTGCTGATTCAAATATACGTAGATGACATCATTTTTGCCTCAACTGATCATAATGCGTGTAACATATTTTCCAAAGAGATGAGCTCCAAATTTTAGATGTCGATGATGGGACAAATGTCATTTTTCTTAGGACTACAAGTTTCTCAAAGTCCCGAAGGCATCTTTATTAACCAAGCAAAATATGCTCTTCGAAATCTTAAGGATATATGGAAATGGATCTAAAAGACCCCTGTCGATTCACCAATAGTGGATCGATTGAAATTAGATGAGGATCTCAAAGGGATTCCAGTTGAACAAACTCAATTTTGAGGAATGGTTGGCTCCCTAATGTATCTTACTGCCAGTAGACCCGACCTTGTATTCGTTGTATGCATGTGTGCTAGATATCAGGCTAAGCCTACCAAAAAGCACCTTGAAGCAATCAAACGTGTCTTTCGGTACCTAAAAGGAACCATTAACATGGGTCTTTGGTATCCGAAAGACAACGCCATTTCACTAACAGCTTATGTAGATGCAGATCATGCGAGATGTCAAGATTGCTCAATTTCTTGGAGATAGATTGGTTAGCTAGTCCTCAAAGAAGCAAAGAAGCACTGCAATATCTACAATAGAGGCTGAATACATTGCCATGTCTGGATGTTGTGCTCAAATCCTTTGGATGCGATCCCAGCTAAAAGACTACGGATTTGAATTCAATAAAATTCCTCTGTACTGTGATAACAAAAGTGCCATTGCTCTTTGCTGTAACAATGTCCAACACTCTCGATCAAAGCACATCGACATACGTCACCATTTCATCCGAGAGCAAGTGGAAAATAGAGTGGTTGAACTCTACTTCGTGGAAACGAACTATCAACTTGCGGACATACTCACAAAAGCATTACCAAGAGAACGGTTCGAATTTCTTCTTCCACGCCTAGGCATGAAGAGTTTGACCCCAGAAACTCTCAGACGCCTTCAAGAAGGAGAAGATGAATAAACGAAGTGCCTTCGTGTATCCTTTGTACATATTGTCTATTTAAAAAAAAGGACTTAGTAAATATTTTAAGTCATTTGGAATTACAAAAAGGCTTGCAGTTACTTCAGGCTGCAACCCGCTTTTTCAATCTAAGGAACGCATGTCGTCTTAAAGACAACTGTTCCTGACAACGGGTAATTAATTTTCCCCGGGCATGGATTACTTTATATCCATGCAAAAGATGAATAAGTGTACGCGTCAGTGCATTTATTTATGCAAACGAGAGAAATCTTGTTTTAATTGGTGTTGTTAAAAGATACAGTTTTTCATCTGATCAGATTTCATTAGGGTTTAAACGAAGAATTTTCAATATCTCAAACAATGTCTATTGCTCTTTAAATAGAAAAAGGGACACTATTTGAGGGGGAGAAAATTTAAAATTCTTTCAAAAAGTCATCACGGAATGAAAGGAAATGTTTTATCAATAACGGGTCATCATTTAAAGGGGAGTGTCTTAATTAATTTTAAGTCATTAAGTATTAAGTTGTTATTGGTGTTAACTTTTAGGGACTTAAGGGCAAAATCTAGGACTTAAGATCTAACTATACACTTATAGGGGCTTATTTTGTCATTTATATATCTTAGTTAACCTTAGGTATAAGTGTATAAAGGAAATAGAAAAGATAGTAAAGCTCAAGGACCATTCTTGCCAAGTCTGAAAATTTGACCCACTTACATATTTCGGTCAAAATGGTCAAATTGGTCAAACATACACACACAAACATACACACAAACACACACACACACACACACACATAAATCGCTCCATTCAAAACAAGAATCTTTTCAATCTCATTTCAAGATCAAAGGTACACTCCTAATCGTTCATTACCCATTTCTCATCTCATTTATAAAAGGAATTAGTTTAAAACCCGTTTTTGAGCTCTTAATCGAATAAAATCAATTTAGGGTTCATAAAATTAAAGTTGCGTTTTTTTGAAATTGAATGAGGGGTTTTGATCGCAAGGGTGCGATTAAGGGGTGTTTGAAACAGTTTTTCATTTCATTAACATTTGATGGAGATACAATGATTTTCGTGGACATGAATGAAGCAAAATGTGATTCATTGTTTAATTGGTCTTAGGTCTGTGTTAGGTAGCCTCACAATAGCTCCCTTAATGTCTCCTAGGTGTTAAAACATAATGTATATGTGGTTCTCTTCATTGAGATCGAAATACCTCGTTTGTGCTTGAAAGTGTTTTATATCTTTGTGGTTATGGATTATGAAATGCTTAGAAGTGTATTGAGATGCTTGCTTGTATGATTCATAGGGATTTAAGTTGTTAAAAATCTAAGTTATGAATTTTTGGTGAGCAAGCGAAACATGTTCTGATGAATAAAGCGGAACATGTTAAACACAGGCTTAAGCGGAACATGTTAAACACATGTTTCAAGCGAAACATGTTTGACATGTTTCAAGCGAAACATGTTTGACATGTTTCAAGCAAAACATGTTTGTCATGTTTCAAGCGAAACATGTATGACTTGTTTCAAGCGAGTGATAGAAGACTGCTGGCCGTGATAGAAGACTGCTGGTTTCAAGCCATGCAAGATGAAATTCACGAGTTTGATCGACTTGAAGTATGGGAATT
>BQNB010155591.1:0-15377 GCA_026074375.1 Tanacetum coccineum
CCAAATATTATATAATTGTTTCGACGGAAGACCAAAAATAGCAATTAAAGCTTTGTGTCACGGACTTGTCTCGACAAGGGTCTTCCGTGTGGCACTTAGTCTCTACTAAGTCAGCCTTGCTTAAACACTCAACGACCTAGGCAACTAAGAAAGCTTTAAAGAATGGAACACAAGTGAAAGGGGAAATGCTTTGTATTGCTAAAGAGAACTTTACAAGTGAAGAATGAGATGCTCTCCCCAAATGAGGATAGATCTATTTATACTACACAAACTAAGGCTATAAATGAGCTTTATTACAAGGGCCCGTATTCTACAACCTTCTATAAGAAGCTTTTAGGTCTTCCATGAGCTTCCAAGACCTTCTTCCACCTTCCATAGAATTCCACCAAGTCTTCTAGTCAAGTGTAGAATAATCTAGAATCCCGGGTAACCTCGTAAAATTAGGCGGGATGTGACATCCTCCCACACCTAAGCTCGCGACGTTCTCGCCATGCCATCCTCGTGATATCTCTTGATATCATCCGCAAACTGCCACAGTAAGTCTTCCGCTTCCCAACTTGCTTCACTATCAGGCAAGTCACGCCACTTGATTAAGTACTCTTTATAGCTCGGCACTCCTCGTCTTCGTATCGTATGATCTGACAAAATCTCTTCGACCTCTCGATCATACGGAGTAACAACAGCTGTTGGTGCCCTTTTGGACACCCCTCGTTCCGGGTCTTCCTCGTCTCCATGATAAGGCTTGAGAAAGCTAACGTGAAAGACCGGGTGGATCTTCAACTTGGGTGGTAGTTGAACTCGATAAGATACCTTTCTAACACGTCCAATCACCGGGAAAAGGGCCTTCATACCTCCATATTAATCCCTTATGAACCTTCCTCAACGACTTGAATTGTTGAGGCAAGAGCTTCACCATCACTTGATCTCCAACCTCGAACTCGACGTGTCTCCTCATTTCATCCGCACACTTATTCATCTTCTTAGCCGCCTTGTCCAACGATGCCCGAGCCAAATTCGCTTGTTCGTGTCACTCCTTCATGGTTTTTTAAGCGGCCGGGCTACTCCCCTTGTATGATGCGGCTAAGGCATTGGGAGTCAATGGTTGGCGCCCCTTGACAAACTCAAAAGGACTCTTCCCCGTGGCTTCACTCAGTTGCATGTTGTAAGAGAATTGAGCAATATCAAGGAGTTTAGCCCAATCATGTTGGTTGGCACTTACATAGTGCCGAAGATAGAGCTCCAATAGTACATTCACTCTCTCCGTTTTCTCGTCCGTTTGGGGATGAAAACTCGTGGAGAAGTTCAAATCCGTCCTCATGATCTTGAATAACTTCGTCAAAAAGCGCCCCGTGAATATTGGATCTGGATCACTAACAATGACATGTAGCACTCCCCAATACTTTACCACATTCTTGAAGAAGAGCTTGGCCGTATCATCTGCCCTAACATCCGGTGGCGCGGCTATAAAGGTTCCGTACTTTGAAAATCGATCAACCACCACAATAATACTTCCACCCCCTTCCTACTTCGGCAAGCATGTGATAAAATCCATAGAAGCACTCTCCCATAGTCCCTTGGGCGTCGGTAAAGGCTCTAGTAATCCTCCCGACTTCTTTTGCTCTATCTTGTCTTGTTGGCAAATAAGGCACGTCCGCATGAATGTCTCAACATCGTCCCCCCATCCTTGGCCAATAATAAGTGCCCTCGACCAATGCCAACGTCCTCGTAATCCCTAGATGACCATCCCACTTTGAATCATGACACTCTTTCAAGATTGCTCGCCTAAGGTCGCCCCACTTAGGCACGTAAAGCCGATCTCCTTTTCAAAACGCACCCTCAACTTTAACCTATTTACAACTTTTTTACATAACAAACTTTATTTATCAAATATGTAGCACGTATCTATCGATTCATTCGGAAAAAAATGTCAATGAAAAGATCGTCGAATTGCGAACAAAACGAGCCAATATTGCAATATTTCTGACATGCGTACGATTTTATAAAAAATGTTGGAGTTTAATATATATATTTAAAAAAAAAATCATAACGCACCTTGAACTTTAACCTCTTTACGACTTTTTTTATATAACAAACTTTATTTATCAAATGTGAAACGCATATCTATCGATTCATTTGGAAAAAAAATGTCACCGAAAAAAGCGTCGAATTGCGAACAAAACGAACCAAATATTACAATGTTTCTGACATGCGTATGATTTTTAAAAAAATGTAAAAGTTTAATATATATTTTTAAAATATTTACGAAAATAGTTTTTAAGGTTATCAGTTCGTTGCAAGGTATGTCTCAACGACTGACAAATAATAATTAGTGTTATCGATCAATTATGGAAATAGTCTCGCACGCTTCGCGGCAGCGGGCGGGTAACAAAGCTCGTTGTATATCGTGTGTTAAATAAAGTAATAACAAAAAAAGGTCCATTTTTGTTTAAAAAATAAATGAAATCAAAATACACTCACACGGATCGCCAACCTGTCAAACTCCCACACACTATATAAACCCACACCTTCCCTCTCATTTCTCACCAAACAAACACACTTTCAAATCTCAAAAGCAAATTCAAACTCATTTTCAAAACTCAAATTCCAAAAAATGGAATCAGGAAAGACAAAGGGAGCCGGAGGACGCAAGGGAGCCGGAGAGCGAAAGAAGGCGGTTACGAAATCGGTGAAAGCAGGGCTTCAGTTTCCAGTGGGAAGGATTGGGAGGTTTTTGAAGAAAGGAAGATACGCTCAGAGGACCGGGTCTGGTGCTCCTATTTATCTCGCTGCTGTCCTTGAATACCTTGCTGCTGAGGTTTTGGAATTGGCGGGAAATGCTGCAAGAGACAACAAGAAGACAAGGATTAACCCAAGGCATTTGCTTTTGGCCGTCAGGAATGACGAAGAGTTAGGGAAACTGCTTGCTGGTGTTACCATTGCTAGTGGTGGCGTCTTACCCAACATTAACCCTGTGCTTTTGCCGAAGAAATCTGCTGTCACTGAGGGCGAGAAGACCAAGCCGTCCCCAAAGAAATCTCCAAAGAAGGCTTAAGTTTAGGATAAGCTTCTTGTTTAGATGTTTGTTTTAGTAAGTGGATTGTATGTTAATGTAACTATCTGATTATGAAATAGAATGGTGATGTTTATTTTATGTTTTTATTGATGTTTGAATCACATTTAATTGAACCTTTTCTTGCAACTGTTAGTCGAAACAATCAAAAAATAAGCTTGAAGTATCTATGCTAATCAAGTTATGTCTATATAATTATAAGGGAAACAACAGAAATGGATTAGGACTTGAAGTATCTATGCTAATCAAGTTATGTCTATATAATTATAAGTGTCATTAAATATATGATTAGGTGGACATATGATAGTCTCATTGCAAGTTATCACAACTACTGTACATCATTAAGCAAAGACGAACACAATGGCTGCTAAGCTTTTTGTTTGTTGGCTCTTTGATTTTGCCCACTGTGGTAAAAAGCTTGGCGTGTTTGATACAACAGTAAGAGTAATAGCAGAAACACAAGTTGGTAGTATGGGTGGTAGCACTGGTGCTGGCATTGGCCTTGACCTTGGCGCTGCTAGTTCGTGAGTAGGATTGCGGTCAAAAGATAATGAAGCTTTCTATACAGAATGGGAGCTAACCTTATGATATGGGTGTATATATATTTATGATTTCTATAGCAACACCAATTTTCCTATGATGGCTATAGGAGTAAATGGGAATAAAATTGCACTTTGACAACACATATAGAAAAGTAGAAAAGCACATTATCTCCCAAATTGAACCACTAGACAGTATCATGTTTTACATTTACAGTAACTTCCATACTTCTATTTCATAACCCTCAATATTATTAATATGAAAATTTTGGTAGCATGATATAACTTACTATGTACATGTTTGACTCCAAAACGTCAAAACTAACAAGACGTATGTCATGACTTAAAGTCAAAACTTGATTATTAAAGAGTAATTCATAAAAAACAGACATTGCAGTTACATCAAAACTGTTGTCGTCCCCTACCATCCCTGGTTCATAGAAAATGGGAGAAAGACACGTTGATGTGAAGTCACTAAAAATCTCGGAACTGGCATTGCGTCGTTTCCTGAAGGTGGTTGCTGTGGAGAATATATGGGCAGCTCAGCCCAGTCGATCCCCTGCAGTCCTGCAGATTGTGGCTGAGTGAAGCTATCAGCGTCGTTGCATTCAGTCACTTGCTGTACTTCAGATGATTGCATCTGAGTCATGATGGTTGGCTGCTGACAAGTGAAGCTAGCAGCATCGTTACATTCAGTCACTTGATATCCTTCAGATGGATGCATCTGAGTCATGATGGTCGGCTGCTGACAAGTGAAGCTAGCAGCATCGTTACATTCAGTCACTTGATATCCTTCAGATGGTTGCATCTGAGTCATGATGGTCGGCTGCTGACTAGTGAAACTAGCCGCCTTGTTCCAGTCAAATCCGGGTGATGCTGCAGAAGGTTGCAGCTGATTCAAGATGGCCGAAATGGGTCATCGACGGGGCCTTACAGTATCTCACCTTTACCCGGCCTGACATTTCATATGCTGTTCAGCAGGTCTGTCTCTTTATGCATGACCCCCGAGAGCCTCATCTCTCTGCTCTCAAGAGGATCTTACGGTATGTGCGTGGCACCTTGTCCTATGGATTACAGCTTTATTCCTCTACGACGTCATCTTTAGTGGCTTACTCAGATGCGGATTGGGCGGGTTGTCCCACTACTCGTCGATCAACCTCTGGTTATTGTGTTTTTCTTGGCAACAATCTTCTCTCCTGGTCATCGAAGCGCCAATTTACTCTCTCTCGATCTAGTGCTGAGGCTGAGTATCGGGGTGTTGCCAATGCGGTTGCTGAAACTTGCTGGTTACGTAATCTATTACGTGAACTTCATACACCTCTAGCCACTGCTACACTTGTCTATTGTGACAATGTGAGTGCCGTCTATCTCTCTTCTAATCCCGTGCAACATCAACGCACGAAGCATATCGAGATTGACATTCACTTTGTTCGGGATCTTGTTGCTACCGGTGCTATACGGGTTCTACACGTCCCGTCACGTTATCAGTATGCGGATATCTTCACCAAAGGTTTACCTACTAGTTTATTTGATGAGTTTCGTACCAGTTTGAGCGTTCGTTCATCTCCCGTTCAAACTGCGGGGGAGTGTTAGACGAATAAGTGGCCCAAGCCCGATTGTGGGCTTGTGGTCCATTAGGGTTAGGTTTGATGTTGCTTATTTACAAAGCTATCTATTTATTATAAATAGATATGCCATCTCTTATGTAATTCATTCAATCAATACAATATCTATCATATTACATGGTATCAGGCCTTCACAGCCGATCCCCAAAACCCTAAATCATCAAACCTCACCTCGATTTAACAGTCGAACTCATCACTCTGCCATGACAAACTCGAATACACCACCACCCCCTCCTGCCCTTACCTTGGTTGAAAAACTCTACGCGGTACATAACATCAATAGTCTCGTACCCGAAAAACTCGATCTTCAGGAATCGAACTACTCCACATGGAGTTACTTTTTCAAAGGGCACTGCAGCAACTTTAACGTGCTAAACCACATCGATGGATCGACGTCCACATCTGATCCACCAACCGACGAATGGATCACGGCTGACTCCATCGTAAAATCATGGATCTTTCTTACCCTTTCTCCAACGCTTCGGAAAAGGATGATCAGCACCAACCCTGCTTCGGCTAAAGCCGCCTGGGACACCATCGAAACCATCTTCCAAGAAAACAAAAGGACACGTACCGTTGCTTTAAAAGGTGAACTACGTGTCATACAAATGGGCGACGACACACCAGACGCCTACTTCTCCAAGATTGATTCCATTATCACTCTTCTTACCGACCTTGGCTCGACCATGGATGATGACGATATTGTCACCTATGCCATCAACGGCCTAAGTGAAAAATACGGAAGCCTTGCTCAAATAATTGCTCACAAAGATCCCTTTCCTGACCTAGCAACTGTTCGCACCATGGTCACGACTGAGGAGATGCGTCTCCGGTCTAAGCAACCGATACTCTCTACCTCCACTACATCAAGCTCACCACAAGTGCTTCTTGCTACATCCCAACCACGGATTCAAGACAACCGCAACAATCGTGATCGCGATGCCCGTAATGAGAACAAGACCGAGATATGTCACAACTTTGGTTGAGGTTATTGCCGATGGGGGACGAATTGTCATTTCATTTATGCCTCTCCAAAAGGCACCAACAACCCACGCTCGAACTCATCTCAACATAATACTCGCTCCATGCAACAAGGGCCTGGACACACTGGTCTTAATTTAGCCAGCCAACAACACTTTCTATCCCTCATTCAGGCCCAACAAAACCTATTGGCCCAGTATGGCTTATCCATTTTGCAGGGACAGCAACCAGTTCAACATAACAACATAATAGGCTTAAGGCCCTATGCCCCTCCAGGATTTTAGCAAGCATAACCACACCAGCTTACATTCGGGTTTAATGGCCACCAGCAGGCCCTCTACTCGGCTGCTGTACAAAACCAATCTACCTCCTCGGGTTCAACTAGTCAAGAGACATAACTGCCGCATGCTTTTAATACTTTGACCATACAGGATCCCCCTAACTCAAATTGGAACATGGATACTGGTGCGTCCTCTCACCTTAACTCTTCAATTAATAATCTTAGTACTATTTTTAATTCTCGCATATATCCATCTGTTCTTGTTGGTGACGGGAAATCTATTCTTGTCACCAACACGGGCCATAGCACGCTACCAACTCCCTACCGTACACTTCACTTAAATAATGTTCTCATTACACCTAATATTGTCAAAAACTTAATTTATGTACGTCAATTCGTTCGTGAAAATAAATGTACAATTGAATTTGACGAGTTTGGTTTTTCTGTAAAGGATTTCTGGACCCGTCAAATTCTCCTCAGATGTGACAGCACGGGTGACCTTTATCCAGTCACGTCTTCGTCGTACCCTCAAGCTTTTCTGGTTGGACAGCAAACGTGGCACCAACGACTTGGTCATCCGGGAAGTGAAGTGCTACGTTCGTTAGTTTCTAATAATTTAATTTCATGTAATAAGACACAGTCTTCCGTGCTTTGCCATGCTTGTCAGCTTGGCAAACACGTGAGGCTTCCTTTCTCACTTTCAGAAACTATTGTTAAGGCTCCTTTTGATATTATCCATTCTGATTTATGGACATCTCCTCTTACTAGTGTTTCGGGTATTAAATATTATGTCTTGTTTCTTGATCATTTCTCACATTACTTATGGGTGTACCCTTTACGACATAAGTCGGATGTGTTATCCAAATTTATTCACTTTCGTGCTTATGTTAAGAACCATTTTAATTATGACATTAAATCTTTGCAATGTGATCATGGAGGTGAGTTTGACAATACTGCCCTTCACCAACTATTTGTGACCAATGGTATTTCCATTCGTTTCTCTTGTCCCAAGACTTCACAACAAAATGGAAAATCTGAACGAATGATACGCACCATCAACAACATGATTCGTACTTTACTTTTCCAAGCTCACCTGCCACCTACATTTTGGGTTGAAGCTCTTCACATGGCCGCCTACCTCTTGAACATCTTACCCTCCACCGCCATCAACAATGAAATACCTCACACTTGCCTTTTTAAAACAACACTGAACTATGCAGATCTTTATGTTTTTGGTTGCCTTTGCTATCCTCATCTTCACACAAATCACAAACTTGAACCACGGGCTACACCCACAATTTTTCTGGGATATCCGACAAATCACCGCGGATATCGATGCCTAGACTTAAACACGAACAAAATCATCTTATCCCGTCACGTTATCAGTATGCGGATATCTTCACCAAAGGTTTACCTACTAGTTTATTTGATGAGTTTCGTACCAGTTTGAGCGTTCGTTCATCTCCCGTTCAAACTGCGGGGGAATGTTGGATGAATAAGTGGCCCAAGCCAGATTGTGGGCTTGTGGTCCATTAAGGTTAGGTTTGATGTTGCTTATTTACAAAGCTATCTATTTATTATAAATAGATATGCCATCTCTTATGTAATTCATTCAATCAATACAATATATATCACATTACAGTTTTTTAGCACTCTAGCAAACAAGTTTGCCTCCTAGCAACTGACAAGCACCTGAGGTGCTTTTTCTATCCATGTTACAACCAACATAGTCAGAGTTTGAGTATCATTTTAGGTCAAAACCTAAACATTTTGGATACCATAGACCAAGACTGGGAGTACCTTTTAGGTATCTGAAAATTCTTTTAACAGCAATAAGGTGGGATTCCTTAGGATTTGCCTGTTATCTTGCACATAGACAAGTTGAGAATTGAATGTCAGGTCTGTTTGCAGCTAGATACATCAGTGATCTAATCATACCTCTATACTGAGTCTCATTTACAGATTTGTCGTTAAGATTAGGTCCTAAGTTGTTAGGGGGTACCATTGAATTTTTCACTGATGAATCATTTATGTCGTACTTTTTCAGCAGATCCTTGACTTGTTTTTCTTGGTTGATTGAAATGCCTCTTTCAGATTGTTTAATCTAAAATCCAAGGAAGTAGGTGATGACACCCATCATGCTCATTTCATATCTTTGAGTCATCAGTTTAGCAAACTGCTTGCATAATTTTGTGCTTGTGGACCCAAATATAATATCATCAACATAGAATTGAACCAAAATCACATCAGTTTGAGTTTTATAGACAAATAGAGTATTGTCTATTTTCCTCTTACAAACTTATGTTCGGTGAGAAAGGTTGAGAGAGTTTCATACCATGCTCATGGAGCTTTTTTAAGTCCATAAAGGGCCTTGTCCAGTTTGCAAACATGGTTAGGGAATTCATTGCTCTCAAACCCTAGATGTTGTTTTACATAAACTTCTTCTTTTAGTTTACCATTGAGAAGCACTTTTGACATCTATTTGATAAACTATGAAGTTCATGTAAGTGGTAAAGGCAAGAAAGATTCTGATAGCTTCAAGTCTTGCAACTGGAGCAAAAGTCTCATCATAATCTATGCCTTTTTACCGATTGTAGCCTTGAGGTACAAGCCTTGACTTGTTTTTTATGACTATTCTAGTTTCATCCTTTTTACTTTTGAAAACCCATCTTGAGCCAATGATAGTTTTGCCATAGGGTGCAAGAACTAATGTCTAGACTTTGTTTTTGGCAAATTGGTTTAGTTCATCTTGCATAGCATCAACCCATCCATGATGCTTTAATGCTTTAGAAACCTTTTTAGGTTCTTCTTCAGAAAGAAATTCTACAAAGAGACATTCATGAGCTAAAAAAGCACTGAGTTGTTTGGCCCTGGCTCTTGTGGGCATTCCTGCTTCTGGATTACCAATAATATTTACAAGCTCAATGTGCTTATCTTAAGACCATCTGTCTTGAGGAGCTGGAGTGACCATTGTTGGAACAAGTAAAAGTGGACTTGAGATAGTAGTATTTGGTGCTGAAATGTCCTCTGTACTTGGAGAGGATAAGTGTTCAGAGATCTGAATGTCTTCGGTGTTTAGGAAACTATCAATGATTTGTTCATTATTGGTGTGATTGGGATGTTCAGAATGATCATCATTTAAGATTTCATCATTTTGAACAGGTTGATCATTTTGATTTGTTTGATCATTTTGATTAGATGAAACGTTAGTTTCAAGAACCACTAGTTTAGGACATTCATAGGGTTCTATGAAGGACACATCATTGCTGTTTATTTGATACCTTTGATAAGGTTTATAAGGATGGAGATATTCATCAGGTGGATATCTTTTTGATTCAGCAATGTTGATATTGTCAACTGTGGGTTTTAAGAATTTGATAGCCTTAGGGCTGTCATCAAATGTGATGTGATAGGTTTCTTTAGTTGGTTGTCTGCTAGTGTTGAAGACTTTGAATGCCTTAAAAACAAGTGAGTATCTAAGAAGATAACCATCATCAGCTTTTTCATCAAATTTTCCTAAATGATCTTTATGATTCTGGATGTAAACTGGACATCCAAAGACATGAAGAAAACTAATGTTTGGGATAATCTTACGAAAAATTTCATAAGGAGTTTTGAGGTGTCTTTTCACAATGGTGGATCTGTTTTGAGTATAGCATGCAGTGGCTACAGCTTCAGTCCAATATTGTTTAAAAAAGACAGATCCTGAAAGCATTGTTCTTGCAGCTTCTATGAGGGTTCTATTTTTCCTCTCAGCAACACCATTTTGTTCAGGTGTGTAAGGAGAAGAGAAGTTTTGAGAAATCCCTTTTTCATCACTGAATTTGACAAGTATGCTATTTCTAAATTCAGTACCATTGTCAGTTACGAGTTGTTTGACTTTGATGTCATTTTGATTTTCAACTCTTTTGATGAAGGACATAATGGTTTTAGGTGCTTGACTTTTCTTCTTCAAGAAGTATACCCAGGTGTACCTTGGGTACTCATTAACAATGACAAGGGTATACTTTTCATGGTTAATGGACCTAGGAGTTATAGGTCCAAATAAATCCATATGGAGAAGATGAAGACATTTCATGATAGAAGAGGTCTGTTTTGTTTTGAAGTTGGCCCTATGATGCTTTCCCTTTTCACATGATGAACATGCTTTATCTCTCGAGTAGACAAGTAAGGGAAGATCAATAACAAGATTTTGTTTTGCCAGTTTGTTGATTGTTTTAAAGTTTAGATAAGCAAGTCTATTATGGCAAAGCCAGTTGAGATTTTTAGAAGCTTTGGCAAAGAAACAAGATTCTTGAGCAGAAGATGACATGTCAAGAACATATACATCTCTTACTCGAGGAGCAATCATAACAATTTCCTTGTTAGAGTTGAAGATTGTTCATTTTCTTTCATCAAACTGAACAATATATTTAGCATCACATAGTTGACTAATGCCAATTAAATTGTATCTAAGGCCATTTACAAATGCTACCTTTGTGAAAACTATACCATTGCATTTGATAGAGCCATAACATTTAGTTGTGCATGTAGTGTCATCTCTAAACACCACTTTAGGTTCTAGTAGTTCCACATATTTATGTAGGTAACTTTTGACACTAGTCATATGCCTTGAGCATCCACTGTCCAGGTAACAGATGGGTTTCTTGATGTCACACTACACAAATATGTTCAACTGGTTAGTTTTGCTTAAAAACCCACCTTTTAGTGGGAGTCTTGGATCGGTTAGCATTTAATGATTCAGCTCTAGTTGATTTTAGAGCTTTAGACTTTTTGGCTTGAAGTGCTTCACCTCTTTTGAACCATTCAATGTCATAATGATCAGTTGTGGTATGATTTGGACTACTACAAGCTTCATATTTTTTTGGATATATGTTGAGGATTTCTTGGATTGTTCTCTCTTTCCAGAGAGATAATCCTGTTATGACCATTTGTGTCATGATTATAACTTCCACATAACTTACATATGGGATAGTATAAACATTCATTGGATAAATGATCTATACCACCACAGTGAAGGCAGGTGGAAAGAAGCATTTTGATGGTCTTGGGATGTTAGGTCTTGAAGACATTTTTCCTAGACTTTTAAGATGATGAGACATGTTCATAGTAGAAATGTATTCAGCATGATCACAGGTTTTGTGATCAGTTCTCTCACACTTTTTGCAAAACAGAACCTTATAACAATTTTCAGTTAGATGATTGTTTAGACCACATAGCTCACAACTCCTTTTGAATTGTCTTTTGTATTTGTTTTGAGGTGTGTGTTGTGATTGATCATTTATGGAGTGAGATGACTACTTCTTGCTAACTTGTAATTTTAAGTTATTTAGTTCTTTAATTACAACAGCTAAGGGATGATCATCTTTAATTTTCACACTCTTTAGTTTACCGGCAGGAGCTGAGTGAACTTTTGAAGCTGAAGAGCTTTTGTTATCCTTAGCAGGAGCTCAGGATTGTTCATTTATTATGACACCTTTTAAAGCTTCAACTTTGAATGTAGATTTTGACCTCAAAATTGATTTGATAGTCTTTGGTCCAGAAATAGGTTCAGCACCATCCAACTTCTTCAGTGGAGGAAGAGGAGTGCTACAGACTGAAGATTCATCTGCTGAATCATAATAAGTCGCAGAAGAGTCAGTGACAGCAATCAGTTGTGTTTCTTTGTGACTCAGATGGGAGTATCCTGCCAGTATCATGATTGGCAGAATAAAACCTTTAGCTTCGGACAACCAGGGTCTTTCAACACCAGGTATGGTCACTTTTGTGTCATCAGCTGAAGATTTTACAAAGACTAGGTCTTTTAGCCCTGAACTGGAGGGATCTTTAGTGAGTTGATCAACTCCTAGAGTTCTCTTCTTTTGAGAGGGAATTTTTTTACTGATATACTGATTTACTTTGTTAGAACTGTTAAGCCATGTTTCAGTGATTGCTTTTAGCTCTTTTAATTCAGTTCTTAAGTTTTTATTCTCTTTGAGAATTTTAGTGTTTACATGCTGCATAGTAAGAAAATCAAGTTTTGCTTGTTTTAATACTAAAAGTTGTTCTTTGCATGCATTCAGTTCATGAACAAGATTTCTATGTTTTGACAAATGGTTACTTCTTTGTTCTTCAACATAGTTAAGATCAATACACAAATAATCTAGACAGACTTTTCTGTCATCATTATCTTCCATTTCAAGAAGAGTGTGTACCTTTCTCATAGAGATCTTTACCCATTCACCATTTCTGGCACCTTCTTTGCTGACAGCATCATTTTCTTCAGCTAGTGCCATGAGTACTTTTACTTTGACCATCTCATTGTCATCTGATGACACTTCTTCTTCATCCCATTTATAGGCTTCAGCGATAAGACCTTTGTTCTTTACCATGGAGGATTTAGAGGCAAAAGAACTTGAACTCAGGAGAGCCAGTTTAGCCTTGACTTTGTTGTATTTAGCTTCAAAGTCTTTGGTAGGTCTTAGTTTAGGTTTGTGCTGTGAAGAACTGAGAGGTTTTGGTTGAAAGGGTGACTGATATGTAGAGACTGAAGTTTTTGACCAGCAGTCTCTTGCAAAGTGACCCTTCTTGCCACATTTGTGACATTCAGTTTGGTCAGTTGCTTTTGCACTGCTGAACCTTTGAGTACCTTTCTTGAAGAATCTTTTAGATTTTGCTAAAAGAGCTCTTGCTTGGTATTCTTCCTCTAGATCATTCAGATACTCATGATTGCTTCTTGTATCCTCTTCATCATTAGGACTATCTTGGAAGTCGTAGAAAATAAAGGGAGAGAAGAAAGCAGTTGACAGAGGTTTTGCAGAGACAAGAGATTTGTTCTTTTCAGTCTCATAAATACTGTCTATAATGTTTTCTTTATATTTGAGTTTACCAAATAGAGAAGCAATCTCAAAATCTTTTACATTGTTTGTGTTTCTGAGACTTTGGCAGAAAGTTAGCCACTTCTTTGGTAACCCATTTATAAAACTAGTATTTATCTCAAGCTTTGAAAGTTTGATGCCATCATTTACTAACTCATTCATCAAAGCTTTGTATATGATAAAAGTTTGTGTTAGAGATTCACCTTCTTTGAATTTGAAGGTGTTATAGCACAATTTCAGGTCTATGACCCTATTTTCTTTCACACAGAGGGGCCCTCGTGATACAGTATTAGGTCATCCCATGTTGATTTTGCTGTTAAATAGTTTATGACAGAATTTATTTGGTCATCTGGAAGAACAAACATGATGAGACTTTTGAGTCACTGATCTAAGTTAGCAGCCTTTCTCTCATCTCCAGTCCATTGATTTTTTGGCTTCCTTTGACCAGCTGTCATGGGGATAAAAGGACCGTTTTTGGTGATATTTTCAAATTAAGGTTCAATACCAATAATGTGGCACATGAACCTCTTTTTTCAATTGGTGAAAATTTCCACCTCTAGTACAGGAGCTGCATTTAACTGGCCACCCCTGTATTCAAGAGTCTGTGGTACTTTTACTGCTGTCATTTAAGATGGATCTTGATTTTAAAAATCTTGAGCCTTTTATATCCTTTTAAAGGGATTTTCTAAACCAGAAGGCTCTGATACCACTTGCTGGTCTCTTGGAATCTGATATAAGGTTTATCAACTTTAAACTAATCAAATTCCATAGCAACAAAGTGAGTTTTAAACAAATATATATAAACAATATAAAGAACAAGTTTAAAACACACATAAGTACTTTTCAACGTATAGACTTTTATTAGAATCAAATAAAGAATCTATGACACACCTTGCTTGCGGAATAGCAAGGTGGTTGAATGATAATTGGGGTTATCTCCTTCGAACCTAAACTTTAACCTATGTTAAGAGTTTAAGAAAACAAACTTGTTATGACCAAAATTGAAGCTTCAGCTTTTAGTGGTACGAGTTAGTTTGTTTGAGAGATAAATAAACTCTTCAATGTGTTTTCACATTAATTGAACATATAACATTTACTCTGAGAATCTTTTTCCTTTTATATCAAAGAGATTAGGGTTTACAAGTTAACCTAATACACATGTTAAGCATTAAATGGGTAGTTGAGCTACCATTTAATGTACACATTCTTTATAATACCAGGTACAGTCCTTAAAAGAACGTTGATGTACTTTTATACCAACTTTAGAAGTAACATTTCCCAAGGAGATTGCTTTATTCCTTTTGATATAAAGCAATTTTTTTCCAGCCTTGTAAACCTTCTAGAAGTGAAACAACACGTTTCAACTTCTATTAAGGAGATAGACTACGCTTAGCTTGGAATTGTCAACCAAACTGAACTGAAGCTCCAACCAAGGGCCTTCTTCAGTTTCTGTACCGCTACATAAACTGAAGTGAAGATACTTCCCAATCTTCTAAGGACCTGAAGAGCTGACGCTGAAGAAACTTTAGCAACTCAAACTGAAAGACTTCAGCTTGAGTAATACTTAGGGGATTTTATGTTTAAATCTACTAAAAGACTAAAGGGCTCAGGATCACTGAACCCAACAGTTTGGTATGAGGTTGAATAGAATTCAGGATAATTCTTTCATTCCTATTATAACTTTTTCTACAAGTAAAAAGTATAGGAAATAGTCTTATTTTTTCAAGAAAAATAGACACAGTTTGTCTTCCACAAGTAAGAACAAACCTTGTTTATGATATACGTTGCATAAATACGTTAAAAGACATTGAAAAGTTCATTTTTAGTATTTTTGATAATTCATCCCTTAAAAATTAATTACCCATGTTTATATAAATAAACAATTAATTTTTATAAGGGTCTAAGATACAACTTGACATTGTACCATTAATGCAGTTGATCTACTAGAAATGGTATAACATGTGCAACTCTTAGGTTTATGGGGCACAAGACAATATAATCCAGAATTATAATGTCAAGTAGCAT
>BQNB010155592.1:0-15377 GCA_026074375.1 Tanacetum coccineum
GTAGTCTGTAAGACGAGGGAGCACCTCAAGCGTATTTAGAAGGCTGTTTTTGTTGAGGTGATTGAGCTGAAGAAGGAATTGCGCCTTCAGATCCTCCATAAGGAGGTTCATTTTTGAAGAACTATGTAAACGGGAGATGGTCGGCTTGTGGGGTTGTTCTTTTTGGCTTTTGGTTTATATATCGTTAAATGTTTGTTTCTTTAAGTTTTTTCATGAATGTATGATTGCAACTTTTGTTTGTTAATCATTTAATCATTTCACTGTAATGTGTTGTTGGTATTGTAGATGTTTTGTGGGTACGTGATACTGTTCATCTCTGAAGTGACGTACATTTACCCGTTTTGTCTAAACAAAAGACACTGTAATTCTTCAATAAGTTGTTTGACCACTAATCTCTTTAACCAATATTGTGTTTGACCACTACTCTCTTTTACCAATACACTGTAATCTCTTTGACCAACGTTGTATTAGGGTTTATAGACTGTAACTCAACAACATAGTCTCTAAGCATAGAATACTGCAAAACGTGATCTCTTCTAATATCTCTTTCAGCTTTAGGTTTAGCTCTGAAAGCTTTGCTCATAGATATCTGAACCTCCAACTCACGTTGGAGCTGGTCTTGAACTGCCTTAACTGGGATATCCGGATTAATCCTGACTTGTTTAAATATCTTGTTAGACAAGAATTTGTAAGTGCAGTGTTTGATTTCCCTGGATTGAAGGGATGTGTGTCTATCGCAGTGTGTTTTCACCACCCAATTTTTTGTGAATTTGTCTTTTCCCACATACAAGACCCAATGGCATAGATCCCCTTTATCATGTGGATCTAAAACAGAATAAGATGCTTAATTGTCATGATTAGTACCTGTATTCTTTCTTTTTTTACTCTTAGAAGTTGGGCCACTTTATCAACTAGGCCCAGCTTCCATTCCACAATTTGGGCCAGTTGGTCCAGTACCTTGTGACATTGTAAATACAGGCACTTTTCCATCATATTTTGCTCTTATCCTAACACCATCATTTTTATACAGCTTCAAATTCCTTATGCTTTCAATAGAATGCAGGTAGACTCTGTTCTTAGCCTCTTTTGGAGTAGTAAATTTCTGGCCAGTGTAAAATGAGTACTTCCATTGACCACTAGCATTTATAACACCTTCCATTTCTATCCTTGATGAAGTGTCATTTTATACACTTTTTCGGGGTCGTTTAACCCCCTAAATCGTGTGTTTATGCCCAAAATAGGTAATTAATCGTCCCTTTTCATGTATTTTGCATTTGGAAGAATTACACGTAACTTGGGCTCATTTGGAGAAGAACCGGACAAGACTACGGACCTACACCAACATTGCTCAAGAATTTCTCTACAGAGGCTGGAGACGGCGTCACAGATACAACGTGACGCCGTCACAACGAAGACCAATACGACGTCACAAGATTCCACGACGGCGTCAGAGCACACGATCCAGCCCATTATCTAGAATATTCTCTTTCATGACGGCGTCACGATTAAAACGTGACGTCGTCACATCGATTTTCCTATATGTACAAACCCGAATTTAGAGTTTTAAGTGTTTAACTTTAGAATAAAAAGAGGGTACGAACCCTAGTTCGTTTAGCAGCTGTTAGGGACGAATTTAGGGCCTAAAAACCCTATTGTGCTTCCTCCAACTCATGTTTTAATCAAGTAAGGTTTATGTTACAACCCCAAAATTCTGACGACAGCGGAAACGGTAACAATTAGGGTGCGACGTCATAGCACAACAATCAAGTAATAGGAAACGACCTTAAAAGAGACGTTTTTAAATAAAATTCATTTGATGCTTCATAAAGATCAGAGTTTGTAACATTGGTCCCAAAAGTTTACAACTTGACATAAAAAATCCACAAGAGTTGTCCAACACACATAGTTTCAAAGGTTAACAACGGGAATTTTTTTAACAGTTTAGCATCGAATAAAGAAAACACAGAATCCATCTTTAGTATCTCAACGCGGCTCCCATCTAGAAATCACACCTTTGGACCTGAGATTAAAACATGCTAAAACGTTAACAAAATTTGTTGAGTGAATTCATAGGTTTATTAGTAAATAATGTATGGACCACAAGATTTATTAGTGTAGACAAGAGAAACAAATTCACCAAGTCTAGATGAAAACAATATATTATTGCCCTAAGCTCATGACACCAAACCTTAACATGCATGTAATCAAACCAGTATTCGAGGTTTATGCCCTAAAGATATATATGTAGATGCTGCCAAACATATTACCTCAAATGTTAAATGCGTCAATGGTTATCTAGAAACCACAGCCAAGACGGGGATTGTCAGTCCCGATAGATCTATCCACAACACTCACGTTTACCCAACAAGTAATTAACGGTTCATGATAGTAAAGGGGTCTTAGCGGCAGAACGGTACTTAGGCAATAATACAATGAGGAAATAGCATACAGTTTTGAAAAGTACTTATGTCTAAAAAAATCAAGCATGTAATCTCACCCCGTAGAGTTATGTAAAACAAGTAAATAGAATAGGGGCTATGAACTCACCTTTAAGTGATTCGGCAAAATTAACAAGATAGGAGTTGAAGTAATCGGACACCCTAAGTGCAACCTAAAATAAAAGACGCGACTTAAAAAAATTTACCAACAAATACTCCCACAATTTGAAATGAAATAGAAAGGAGAATTTGGATAAAACATTTTTTATTTAACGAAACAAGTATGGCATTGCGTCCTAACTTTTATAGGTCAAAACCACTCAAATCCCAAGTCCACATCTGAACTAATATCATCCCCAAGACGTGTCTCTAGTTTAAGTTTTAACCAAATTTTCTTACAAGTGTTCACCCAAGCTTTTACGTCTATCTAAACCTTTTATTTACAAAATTCTGAAATTTTACCCCTCTTTGAAAGCGTGTCACTGAAAATCCGTAATAGATATAAACATGTGGTTTTCGCGTACCGGTGGAATTATGAGTCTATTTTCCAGAAATATGGCCCCCGCTGTCCAAAAGTTCCAGAACCCAAGTGAAAGTACTAATTTACCCCTTACTACAAGTGCATGCCATTTTCTGAATTTTACGTCATTACCATTTTTAACATATCTTCTAGTCCGTACATCCGATGAGGATGAAATACGTGGAAAAGTTTAAGTTGACTCGATACCTAGAAGCTACAGTTTTACTAATTTGGGTGTTAGTATACAAAATTTTAGACTTATTAAGGTTTCAAATTCAGTTTGCACAAAATGACCCGTTTTAGTAAAATGCCCATATCTCAATCATCCGGATTAGTTAACACTCCATAAAAATGGCTACAAGTACCTAAGACACATATCCAGGTAAATATTGATTTTTACAGAACTTCCTAAGTTAAAAGTTTTTCTATACACTCAATTCTATCCAACACTTGAAAACAGTCCCAAACAAAGAGTGACACATTTTGTAGCTTACGGAAACGGACATAATTTGAAAACTACAAGAGCTTTTTAAGTGAAACCAATTGAAGGTGACTCTAATATGAGTCATTTACTGAGAATATGATTATTTTACAAAAGTTTTGAACAAAAACCTAGACTTATTCCCCAATTTCTACAACTAGGTCTGATTCAACACGTTTTGGTAAAACGGTCGTATCTCACTCACCGGGAGGAGATGATTTTCCATCCAATTACCACATACACTTAAGACCTAAGGCTATCATTAAATCAAATTTCCCAGGTATGCTAAGACCAAAAATATTTCGTAATTTAGGCTACAACCTGCTGATCTAAAACTACTCCTATGAACTTATCCAAAACCCATCCAAACCTCAATCCAAACACCCCAAACTTCTATCCAATGCCATACATGATATATTAACACATTAACTAACACAAAATACTCAAGATTTCTAGAAATTAATAAATTTTTGCATGGACCATAATATAAAATAAATCAAAAGATAGAAATTAAACCTTACTATGAGATGTTTAAAACCAAGAAATCAAACACAATCAATCCTTAGGAACTAGGGCTGAATTTTTAGACCAATGAACACCATTAAACCGTCAATTAACAAGATTTTATTTTATCCAAATAATGATACCCACTTGATTTAATAAAACCCTAACAATAATCTTGTAAAAAGGACCCAAAACACCTTTAAATCATCTCCATTCTTGACCAAACTTTGCAAGGAACTTTAGAAATATGATGTGAGTAATAAAATGAGTAAGAAGAAATTGTAGATATGGTGGTGGTGGTGGTAAAAATCCGGCAGCCCCAAGGGACAAGGGAGGAATGGATGGTTTTTTTATCTTGAGATTTGCATGTAATGTTGAAACGATGAGGTTTTATGGGAATTGAAAAGAGAACTAAGTGTTGTGTGTGTGTGAACATGGGGCCGGATAGGGGGGAGGGGGTTATAGGGTGATTTGATTTTTTTATTTACTTATATAAAGTGTTAAGTAATGTAAGGTTTTAATAAAAGTTGGTAAAAGGTTAAGGTTAATGTGTAATTTGGCAAAGCTTGGCAAAACACGAAGTAAAACTAAAATGACCAAATGTAAGGATTATAAAATTTAGAGGTGAACAATGGAAATATCGAACTACTATATGCACGTAGACGAAAGAAATTCTCAAGCACGACTCAAACTTAACTAAGAACACGAAATTTGCCTAATCGGGTGAAAGTAAAAGTAGAAATTTTACTTAATGGTAAAAATAGGAACATAATATAATAAATTTATTTACCTGAAATTACGAAATCTCACAGTCGACCCCCCTAAGGGAACTCTGGTTCCCAGAGTTCAACTGACGTCTGCAGACGAGGTGGGGGCGAAAAGATTCGGGTACTTGGTCTTAAACTGATCTTCTCGCTCCCAAGTATACTCAGCTCCTTGACGTAAGTTCCAACGAACTTTTACTAAAGGAATTCTTCTTCGCTTTAGCCTTTTCACTTCCTGCTCCACGATCTCAATGGGCTCTTCGACAAAACGCATATTTTCATCAATCTCGATTTCTTCTAAAGGCACTTGAACATATAACTCAGCCAAGCACTTCTTGAGGTTTGACACATGAAACGTGTCGTGAATACAACTCAGCTCCTGGGGTAACTTCAGCCGATAAGCTACCGGTCCAACACACTCCACTATTTCAAACGGTCCCACATATCGTTGTGCTAGCTTTCCTTTCTTTCCAAATTATACAACTCCTTTCCATGGAGATACCTAGAGTAATACCCGGTCCCCGACTTTAAATTCAAGGGATTTGCGCCTCTTATCAGCATAGCTTTTCTGGCAACTCCTTGCAGTTTTCAACCTTTCCTTAATTTGAACAATCTTTTCTGTAGTCTCCTGCATGATTTCTGGTCCAATAAGCTGACTTTCTCCAAATTAAGCCCATATCACTAGAGACCTACATTTTCGCCCGTACAGAGCCTCGAAAGGTGCACACTTAATGCTTTTGTGGTAACTGTTATTATAAGAAAACTCAATCAACGGAAGGTGAGTATCCCAACTACCACTAAAATCCATAACACAAGCTCACAACATATCCTCTAGTGTCTGGATAGTACGCTCACTCTGACCTTCGGTCTCAAGGTGGTAAGTTGTACTCATGTTTAGTTTTGTACCCAACGCCTTCTGAAGAGCTTACCATAAGTGTAACGCGAATCGACCATCACGGTCTGAAATGATTGACACTGGTACACCATGTCTCGCTACAATTTCGTTGATATAAATCCTTGCCAGCTTCTCAGTTTTATAGTCTTCCCGAATAGGCAGGAAGCGAGCTGACTTGGTTAATCTATCCACAACAACCCAAATCGCATCATACCCACTGCTGCTTTTAGGCAACTTTGTAACTAAGTCCATTGTTATCTTCTCCTATTTCCATTCCAGAATTTCCGGCTGCTGAAGTAATCCTGAAGGTTTCTAATGTTCGGCTTTTATCTTAGAGCACGTAAGACACTTGCTAACATATTCAGCAGTGTCTCTCTTCATACCAGG
This sequence comes from Tanacetum coccineum, assembly GCA_026074375.1. Classification (NCBI taxonomy): domain Eukaryota; kingdom Viridiplantae; phylum Streptophyta; class Magnoliopsida; order Asterales; family Asteraceae; genus Tanacetum; species Tanacetum coccineum. The sequence continues at coordinate 5,990 of BQNB010155592.1, forward strand.
CCACCAATACAAATCCCTCAAATCATAGTACATCTTATCCGCACCAGGATGTACTGAATATCTAGAAGTGTGGGCTTCATCCATGATCAATTTCCTTATACCACCAACTGATGGAATCCAAATCCGATCGAAGAAGTAAATTCCACCGTCATCCCGCTTCTCAAAATGTGTTTCTAATCCTCTTAGCCATTCAGATGGGGCCTTAAGATCCTTGGACGCTTCACCTTGTGCCTCCAAAATCTTAGCCTTAAGGCCAGACTAGATAGTCATGCTCATGGCACGTACTCGTCTAGGCTTGAGTCTTTCTTTTCTGCTCAAAGCATCCGCTACAACATTTGCCTTGCCCGGATGGTATTTGATTTCGCATTCGTAGTCACTGAGTAGTTTGATCCACCACCTCTGCCGCATATTCAATTCCTTCTGTTCAAAAAGATACTGGAGACTTTTATGATCAGTGTAAATGACACTTTTCGTTCCGTAAAGATAATGTCTCTAAGTTTTTAAGGCAAACACCACCACACCCAACTCCAAGTCGTAGGTGGTATAATTCTTCTCATGTATTTTCAATTGTCTTGAGGCATACACAATCACCTTGCCTCGCTGCATTAGCACACATCCAAACCCTTGACTTGACGCATCGCAATAGACCACAAAGTCATTTGGTCCATCGGGGAGTGCTAACACGGGAGCATTACATAGTTTTTCTTTTAAGATACGGAAGGCTTCTTCTTGCTTATCGCCCCACACATAAGCCTTATTCTTCTGAGTCAACAAGGTGAGAGGCTTAGCGATCTTGGAGAAATTCTCAATAAACTTTCGGTAATAACATGCCAATCCTAAAAATAAACGAATCTCTGTGGGTGACTCAGGGGTCTTCCAGTTCTTTACCGACTCAACCTTGCTAGGATCCATATGGATACCATCCCGGTTGACCACGTGTCCTAGGAACTGGACTTCTTTTAACCAAAATTCGCACTTTGAAAATTTGGCGTATAACTTCTCCTCCTTGAGTAAGTACAAAATCGTCTTTAAGTGGGCTTCATGCTCTTCTTCTGACTTTGAGTAGATAAGGATGTCATCGATGAACACAATTATGAATTTATCAAAATAGGGTTTACAGACGCGGTTCATCAAGTCCATGAATACTGCTGGTGTGTTCGTTAGCCCAAATGGCATGACTGTGAACTCAAAGTGCCCATAACGTGTTCTAAACGCGGTCTTTGGTATATCCTCTTCTCTAACTCTTAACTGATGATATCCGAAACGAAGATCTATCTTGGAGAAACATCACGCACCTTGTAACTGGTCAAACAAATCATCAATTCTGAGGAAAGGATAGTGGTTCTTAATTGTTAACTTATTTAATTCTCTGTAGTCGATACACATTCTTAAAGCACCGTCTTTCTTCTTGACAAATAGCACAGGTGCTCCCCATGGTGAATGACTTGGTCAAATAAAACCTTTCTCTTGTAGCTCTTTTAGTTGATTTGACAATTCCTACATTTCGGAAGGTGCTAAACGGTAAGGTGACTTTACAACTAGCAACGCGCCTGGAATTAGGTCGATGCCAAATTCTATTTCACGCACGGGAGGTAGACCTGTCAAATCATCCGGAAATACTTCAGGGAAGTCACGAATGGTATGAATGTCATCAAGCCTTTTCTAATCAGCCTTGATACACGAAAGTGATTTCGGATCCTTTTCCGGTCTCTCACCTTGGATTTCAAGTATCTCGCCATTCGAAAGGGGAAGACGGACAATCTTCTCATAACAAACTATGACAGCTCAGTGTTACGACAACCAATCCATTCCAACGATAACGTCGAAACTACCTAATCGAGTTGGTAACAAGTCTATTTTGAACACGTGGCTAAACAGGGCTAAGGTGCAACCACATAAAACGGTGTTGGTACTAACAACCTTCCCATCCGCTAACTCTACTTCGTAACTAGTGTTTAAAGCGGCCGGGGCAATATCAATGAAAGGAGTAAACTTAATGGACACAAAACTTCTCTCAGCACCCGAATCAAATAAGACACTTGTATAGTGATCATTAAGTAAAAACGTACTCGTGACCACATTTGGATTCTGCTGTGGATTTTTAACCACCATGTAAGCTCTCGCACGAGCTCCCTCGTTCTGCTGGCTCCTTCCCTTTGGACACTTGTGTCTGTAGTGCCCATTCTCTCAGCACCCAAAGCATGTCACATCCTGTAGAGCATTTCCACCTGTAGCAAGAATCCTAACCCGACAATCCTTCTCTTGGTGACCAAATTTGTTACATCTACTACAGTTAGGAGGACACAGACCCTGATGATGGTGTGTCTTGCACCTATGGCACAATGGTAAATTACCATTGTAACCTTTACCCTTAGTTGGAGTCGCGGCATAGGCCCTGCCAGTCTCTTGCCTCCTGTTATGCTGGTGGCGTTGATTGTTATTGTTGCGGTTATAGTTGTTAGGGTTATTGTTGTTGGGGCTATTTTTCTGGTGGTCTTCCCATTTCCTTTTATTGCTTTCATTTACTCTTGCAGCCTTACCCTGAACTGCCTGCTCAACCAATTCACGTACCAAGTTGATTGCATCATGTAGTGTTGTGGGCCTTGAAGAAGTAATGTTTCCCTTGATTCTTTCAGGAAACCCCTTAATGTACCTCTCAATTTTCTTCTTTTCATTTGGCACCAAATCGGGACACATCAAAGCCAGTTCATGAAAACAACTGTTGTAAGCCTCTATATCACCCCCTTTTAAAGTCAAGGTCCAAAGTTCTTCCTCCATCCTTTGGATTTCAGTCGCTGGGCAGTATTCAGTAGTTATCATTGACTTGAACTCAGTCCAAGGAATACGGTTAGCATTGACGAGTCCTAGGGTGTGCACATTTCCATTCCACCATGTTAAAGCACGACCCTCAAAAGTACTAGCAGCAAACATAACATTATCTTCCTCGGCACACTTGCATATTTCAAACACTTGCTCTACCTTCTCAATTCATCGCCTTAAACCAACAACACCCTCTGTTTCATTAAAAGGGTGAGGTTTTCCATTCATGAATGTATTATGTGTACAACCTTGCACATTTACCGTTTTGCATGTATTTGTTGATCCAGACCCGCTAGCATTGCCTGGGTTAGCTCTAGTCTTTTCATATTCCTTTATAGCTTTAGCTACACGTTTTTCCACTAATCTCTTAATAGATTTCTTCTTCAATCATTTAGGCGGCATGATTCTATCAACAATACAAGTACAAAATTCGGTAAGAATCTGTAAGAGCATGTTAAGTCGAGGTACAAGACAGTAAAGGGGAAAATGAGATAGAAAGATGATAAAAAGAAAATCATAAATTTATTTTTAACACAGTATGCAATTCCATAATGAATCCACATAGCAACTAGATTACATTTCACAATGATAATAATCAAGAAATGCACTAAGAGAATGATGTAATAACAATGGCAACCAAATGATAATTCATTGAGCACACGTTCCATTACAATCCGAAAATAAGTTTTAATAGACCGGGGTGTTTACAAAAGAGATCAAAATTACACCCGGCAGCATAATAACGCCAACCGTTACTAACAGTTTAGCGGAGAAGTACAAAAGATACTAGTCTAGAAAGAGTTAAACATAATAATAGACAGACTACTGGGAACTACTAGGTGATCACGGCTCCCCATAAGCAGTTGACCCATCAACACCATCACCTGGGCGTGCATCCATAGCACCCCGTCCAAATCTCTCTGACACCCGAGCCTGTAAATTATAGAACGCTTTCTTCCACTCATCCCGATCACTCAACACCAAAGCATAGTTTGTCTCAAGCGTCTCCAAATGCTTCTTTATCATTTCCATCTCCTCCGTCTTCTCCAGATCTTGGTCTTCTAACTTAGTCACTCTATTCTCAACAAGGTTACTAAATTGCACCTCATTACCCAAATCCCGACCAATTTCATTCATACACTTCTTAACCTTACGAATTTCAGAACTGTTCGCTTCTATCTCAGCTTGGCGTTTCTTCTCACACCGCTCTAAATATTTTACATTGCTGAGCAATAACTCGGTATTATCATCCAACCTCGCAATTTCACGTCCATGCAGATAAAATAGAGGAAATGAGGATACCGACGAGGGACCTCACACCTCATATGTACTACCAGCAGGTGGCATCTTAAGGGCCCCGTTGGCAACAATAGAAGCAGCAGCCTTAGTGTCTGATGAAGACTCAGACAATGGCGGTGGGGTAATATGAGACCTAATCGACGAAGTAGCAGCAGGAGGTGCATCTTCCTCAGCCTCAACCTCAACCTCAAGCTCCTCATAAGGATCTTTTTCAGGATCTTCTTCAGGATCCTCCTCAAACTCTTCCTCAAGCTCCTCCTGAGGGTCTTCTTCGAACTCTTCCTCGGGGAAGTTAAACACATGGTTGGGGGATGGTGACGCGTCCATAATGCTACAAAAAGAAAAGAAAAAAATATATTAACAATAACATATATTATTTAAATGATTTTAAAATTAAATGTTATAAATTATAGTGATGCTTTTATAAATAAACATCAATGATCAGAATGGTCAACATTTATATAGTTGACCGATATGAATAAATAACGATACGTCAAAAGATAGACGTAAGAGATAGAAATTAAGCCAAGTATTATATATATAATACTATAATGATGATCAAGGAAATAAATGAGGATCAGGGTGTTGCGCGCGTGGATAACGGACAGCGATGAAGGATTCTGTAATTTGAAAATGAAAGTAAAGAAAGTTAAAAAAAATTGGTTATAGACTAGGTTTTGAAAAATGACCCAGTTCCCTATAACCTTGGCTCTGATACCAATCTGTCACACCCCTAAAATTCTGACGACAACAAAAACGGTAACAATTAGGGTGCGACGTCATAGCACAACAATCAAGTAATTGGAAACGACCTTAAAAGAGACATTTTTAAATAAATTTCATTCGATGCTTCATAAATATGAGAGTTTGCAACATTGATCCCAAAAGTTTATAACTTGACATAAAAAATCCACAAGAGTTGTCCAACACACATAGTTTCAAAGGTTAACAACGAGAAAAAAAATTAATAGTTTAGCATCGAATAAAGAAAACACAGAATCCATCTTCAGCATCTCCACGCGGCTCCCATCCAGAAATCACACCTTTGGACCTGAGATTAAAACATGCTAAAACGTCAACAAAATTTGTTGAATGAATTCATAGGTTTATCAGTAAATAATGTATGGACCACAAGATTTAATAGTGTAGACAAGAGAAACAAATTCACCAAGTCTAGATGAAAATAATATATTATTGCCCTAAGCTCATGACACCGAACCTTAACATGCATGTAATCAAACCAGTATTCGAGGTTTGTGCCCCAAAGATATATATGTAAATGCTGCCAAACATCCTAATAATTACCTTAAATGTTAAATGCGTTAATGGTTATCTAGAAACCACAACCAAGACGGGGATTGTCAGTCCCGATAGATCTATCCATAACACTTACGTTTACCCAACAAGTAATTAACGGTTCATGATAGTAAAGGGGTCTTAGTGACAGAAAGGTACTTAGGCAATAATACAATCAGGAAATAGCATACAGTTTTAAAAAGTACTTGTGTCCAAAAAAATCAAGCATGTAATCTCACCCCGTAGAGTTATGTAAAACAAGTAAATAGAAAAGGGGCTATGAACTCATCTTTAAGCGATTCGGCAAAATTAACAAGATAGGAGCTGAAGTAATCAGACACCCTAAGTGCAACCTAAAATAAAAGACGCGACTTAGAAAAATTTACCAACAAATACTCCCACAATTTGAAATGAAATAGAAAGGAGAATTTGGATAAAACATTTTTTATTTAACGAAACAAGTATGGCATTGCGTCCTAACTTTTATGGGTCAAAACAACTCAAATCCCAAGTCCACATCTGAACTAATATCATCCCCAAGACGTGTCTCTAGTTTAAGTCTTAACCAAATTTTCTTACAAGTGTTCACACTAGCTTTTACGTCTATCTAAACCTTTTATTTACAAAATTCTAAAATTTGACCCCTCTTTAAAAGCGTGTCATTGAAAATCCGTAATAGATATAAACATGTGGTTTTCGCGTACCGGTGGCATTACGAGTCTATTTTCCAGAAACGTGGGCCTCGCTGTCCAAAAGTTCCAGAACCCAAGTGAAATTACTAATTTACCCCTTACTACAAGTGCATGCCATTTTCTGAATTTTACGTTATTACCATTTTTAACATATCTCCTAGTATGTACATCCGATGAGGATCAAATACGTGGCAAATTTTAAGTTGACTCGATACCTAGAAGCTATAGTTTTACTAATTTGGGTGTTAGTATACAAAATTTTGGACTTATTAAGGTTTCAAATTCAGTTTGCACAAAATGACCCGTTTTAGTAAAATGCCCATATCTCAATCATCCGGATTAGTTAACACTCCATCCAAATGGATACAAGTACCTAAGACACATATCTAGGTAAATATTGATTTTTCCAGAACTTCCTAAGTCAAAAGTTTTTCTATACACTCAATTCTATCCAACACTTGAAAACAGTCCCAAACAAATAGTGACACATTTTGTAGCTTACGAAATTAGACACAATTTGAAAACTACAAGAGATTTTTAAGTGAAACCAATTGGAGGTGACTATAATATGAGTCCTCTACTAAGAACATGATTATTTTACAAAAGTTTTGCACAAAAACATGGACTTATGCCCCAATTTCTACAACTAGGTCTGATTCCACACGTTTTGGTAAAACGGCTGTATCTCACTCATCGGGAGGAGATGATTTTCCATCAAATTACCACATACACTTAAGACCTAAGGCTATCATTAAATCAAATTTCCCAGGTATGCTAAGACCAAAAATATTTCATAATTTAGGCTACAACCTGCTGATCTAAAACTACTCCTATGAACTTATCCAAAACCCATCCAAACCTCAATCCAAACACCCCAAACTTCTATACAATGCCATACATGATATATTAACACATTAACTAACACAAAATACTCAAGATTTCCAGAAATTAATTAACTTTTTCATGGACCATAATATAAAAGAAATTAAAGGATAGAAATTAAACCTTACTCGGAGATGTTTAAAACCAAGAAATCAAACAAAATCAACTCTTAGGAACTAGGGCTGAATTTTCGGACCAATGAACACCCTTAAACCCGTAAACCCGCGAACTTGAACAGATCAACCTGAACACGGCTCGATTGACACACCTAGTATTATTGTCGTTGTAGGCACATGATGCCACCTTTATACTCCTAACATTTCTCCCCTGACCAATCACCTTGTGCATTACACGTTTTTAAGTGTTGTTTTGCTAGTCAAATCATAGGGTGGTCACCAATGTCGAATCTAAAATAATTGTAATATTGAAAAGATAGTTGATGATCAAGTATCTTAAACATCTTTTTCTAATGACTAAGCATAAGAATCTTGTATCCTATTGGTTTCTCAATAATCACCATCACCAATCTAATATATTTTGTAGCTTTTTACAGATCACTAATAACGTGAATCATGGCGGTGATTTTCCCAACCCTAATTCCATGATCGTTGATCCTTCCTGTTAGATCACCATTCACTCTATAACGTTTGATTATTAAGGTACTATCTTTGATTTTGTCTTATATCCTTCTTTATTAGATTCGACGTGGTCTTAAGTTTTAGGGTTACGTTTTTTCATTCGTATCCCTCGTTCCTATAGATCACCATTCATTTAATAACGTTGGTTATTGAGGATTGATCTTTGATTTGTTACTCTAATCTCCCTTTATCGAGTTCGATGTGGTCTTTAGGCTTAGGGTTACGATCTATTTTTTAAGGTTTCTCTCTCTTTCGATTCGTCTCTGTTCTACTATGGGATCTCGTCAGTGGCATTCTAAAGAAGATCAAACTTTAAGAATTTCAAAATCCGTTTTTGTCACCAATTTTCCAGAAACTTGTTCTTCTCGTGATCTTTGGAAAGTGTGTAATGATTATGGCTCGGTTGTTGACGTTTTCATTCCGGTTAAGAAATCAAAGGCAGGCAAACGTTTTGCATTTGTTCGTTTCATTAAGGTTAAGGATTTGGATCGTCTGGTGGCTAATCTTTGCACTATTTGGATTGGAAGATTTCATATTCACGCAAATGTTGCACGTTTTCATAGACCTTTAAAACCTAATACTTCCATCCCTAGAACTTCTGATTTTGGAACCTCCAAAACCTCCTTTGCTTCTGTTCTTAAAGAGGGATACCACAAGGAGATTGTTAACTCTAATCCTGCTCTTGTTCTAGATGATACTTGTATCAAGGATCACGACTTCAGTTTGTCTCTTATGGGTAAAGTTAGAAACGTCACTGCCATTCCTAACTTATATTCCATTCTTTTTAACGAGGGTTTCCACAACACTAAGATCACCTATCTTGGAGGGACGTGGGTTTTACTTGTAACGGACTCTGTCGAATCTAAAGACAAGCTTCTCAATCACACAGGTGTGGGTTCTTGGTTTTCTATCATTAAAGAAGCTTCTAACTCTTTTGTTTGTGATGAAAGGATTATATGGGTTTCTATTGATGGCTTACCTATCAACGCTTGGACTCCTAATTCTTTACGTAAGATTGCTTCGTTATGGGGTGAAATTGTTGAATGGGAGATATCAGACTCTCCTTCTTTGTTGAATAAACCTTTATGTTTGAAAACGAAAAATGATGTAATAATCAATGAGTGCTGCAAAATTATTATTCAAGGAAAGGTTTACTGGATTCGTGCAAAGGAAACGCATGCATGGATCCCCACTTTTGCTGTCACTAATCAAGACTTTTCTTCTTCTGATGATGAATCAGATGATAACATAGGCGATGACTTTGTTGGTGATAAAGACAAAATTGACTCTAGTGATATTGATAGGGTCTCGGAATCCAGTTTTTCTCATGTTAACGATCTTGTTCAAGATACCGATAACAACAATGTGGCAGCTGATGTTGGATCTCACTCTGACGACCCTTTCAACCTTTATGGCATTCTTAACAACCAACACAAAAAGGCGAACAACTCGAGCACTGTTGAACCAGAATATCCCCTGGATTCACTCTGGTTAATAATAAAGACGACAACATTGTTGTTAGTAAACAGGTTCATTCTTTATCTAGTAAACTTAAAGAGAGGAAGTTGAATGATGGGGTTTCTTCCCATCACATCATGAATTCTCAAGCGGTTTTTCAAGCTTTCGCTTAGAGGGATGGAGAATGGACACATTCTTCCATAAATTTTGGAAGATTCTTGATCAAGATGTTTTTCAAGCGGTTTCAGATTTCTTCGAGAATGGACACATTCCTCGTAGATGTAATGCTTCTTTTATAGCGCT
>BQNB010155593.1:0-15377 GCA_026074375.1 Tanacetum coccineum
TCATCAAGAGAAGGAGGGTTGGTTTGATATGGACCATACGTAGGGACACCATATGTCAACTAGTCAAGTGATCACTTGTTAGTAAAGACGCAGGCACCCTCGCAAGGTATGTCAAGAATTTGAGCAAATTCTTCAAGAGAGTAAGAGAAGAATTGATTTTGAATCACAAATTTGATGAACATTTGACCTTCATCGGAATAGTTTATTTGATAGTGACTAGAAAACTCGAGTATGAAACAAGGACAAATTTGGTCATTAATTTCAAGGAGACACTCAAACTCAAGAAAATGAAACAAAGACCGAATATAGTTTAGATCTGCAAAGTCCTCAAAAACCACCTGACCCTCATGAATGTAGCGACTTTCAAGGTTTCTTAATCTTTTTTTATAGGTGAACGATTTTCATGTGAAATCATTGGGATATAGTATCTTGTATTTTTATAGTCGTCAGACAATTTGCGAGGCATAATTACCTAGAAAGAAAAAATTGAAGTCACATTTTATTATCATTTACTTGTAATATTTATGGACATTGTTTCTAGTGTGTGCCTAAATGTCACAAATGTGGAGTAATGATTAATTCGACGTAAAATTAAAATCCTAAGAGTTAAGTCAAATGCTCCTTAAATTGATTTTCCTCATCTAAACATATCGGAAAATACATATGAATTATGTATCTCAACCTTTGTTCATGAGATCATTATGCATGTGTTTAAAAAGTTTTTAAGTTGTAATAGCAATGCACAACAACAATTTTACTATGTTCCTAACGTGAGTGATTTGAAAATAAAATCGGGGTTTTGGTTTGAAATCAATTTTTTAACAAACTCCCTAGTGTATGTAAATCCTATGTCTAAGTGAAGCATATTAGTTATATATTGTATCCTAGTAGTCTTAATTGTACAAAATTGAAGGAAAAATGTAAAATCCAATTTTGATTTTAGTGTTCATCCTAAACCCTAGACTCAAATTGAAAGAAAATAGATGAAATGACTTACAATTGATGATGTTGATGATGTTAAGAATGATTGTATGTGTTGATTTTATCTTCAATTGAAGTTTTAATGGTTGATTTTGAGTTTTTGGGTTGTTGTAGTCGTGTTCGTTTTGAAAATTTTTAAGTTTTGAAATTTTTTGACTAAGTGTTAAAGATGTGTGTCTGCTGTTGGCGGTCCCATATCGATCAGGAGCCGCCTGAAATGGATTGGGGGCCGCCTGAGATATGGGGGCCGCCCGTATTATGGAATTTTTGGACTTTTAAATTTTGACACGAATTTACTAGGATGAGTGACTAATTAATTTGCATTTCGCGAATTAAAAATATCTAACTAGCTTTTGATGAAGTAGTTAAATTGTCACGACGCGAAATGGAACGCAGACTAGAATTGAGACAGAAGAAAGAGAAGCGGACCAATACAATATATGGAATGTGTTCCATCATTCCTAAAACAAGATGTAGATAGTTAAACGATTCACGTTTAAGGGGTTTTGTAAAGATGTTAGCGATGTTGTCGACGGACGGCACTTTTTCGATTGAGATATGTCCTTTCTGGACATTATCATGAACAAAGTGGTGATGAATTTTGATATGTTTGGTTCGATAATGTTGCACCGGGTTTTTGCTAAGGTCAATCATGCCTTTATTGTCACACATGATCGGGACGTCGTCGAATCGAACGTCGTAGTCAATAAGAGCTTGTTTCTAGTGCTTGTTGACATGCCTTTCTGGCGCTTACGTATTTGGCTTCGGTAGTGGATATAGCAAGAGCGGTTTATTTCTTCGATAACCAAGATGTCAAACAACATCCCATGAACGTACAAATACCGCTAGTGCTCTTTCGGTCTACATAATCTCCTGCATGATCAGAGTTGGCATATACTACTGTTTCTATGTCGGTCCCCTTAGGATACCATAATCCTAAGTCCTTAGTGCCTTTAATGTATTGGAAGATACGCTTAACCGCTTCAAGGTAAGAGGTTTTGGGAGCCTCTTGGAAGCGGGCACAAAGGCAGACACTAAACATGATATCGGGCCTACTTGTCGTTAGGTATAATAAACTACCTATCATGCCTCGATACTTGGTACTATCTACCGACTCACACTCTTCGTCTTTCGTGAGTTTGGTATCGAAGGACATGAGGGTTTTCATTGGTTTATATTCTTCTAAGCTAAATTTCTTAAGCATTTCTTTCATATATTTAGATTGATTAAAGAAGATACCATCTTCTATTTGTTTTATTTGTAATCTAAGGAAGAAGTTAAGTTCACCCATCATGCTTATCTCGAACTCGTCATGCATGATTTTGGCAAATTCATCACATATGTCTTGACAAGTCGAGCCGAATATAATTTCGTCGACATATATTTGAACGATGATGAGGTTTGAACTTTTCTTCTTGGTAAAAAGTGTGTTATCTACCATTCCTATTTTGTATTCATGTTTAATAAGAAAAGCTTTTAATCTATCATACCAAGCTTTGGGTTCTTGTTTAAGACTGTATAAAGCTTTCTTAAGTTTATAAACATGATTCGGTTTTTCAAAGTCAATGAATCCTAGAGGTTGTGCCATGTATACCTCCTCATTGATAAAACCGTTCAAAGATGCACTTTTTACATCCATTTGGAATAGCTTAAAATCTAAAGCACAAGCATAAGCTAATAGTATCCTAATTGACTCAAGTCTAGCAACTGGGGCATAAGTTTCATCATAATCAATGCCCTCTTGTTGATTATATTCTTGAGTAACTAGCCTAGCCTTATTTCAAGAAACAATGTCATTCTCGTCTAACTTATTTCTAAACACCACTTATTTCCTATGATTGTCATATTCCTAGGTTGTGGAACTAACTCCCAACGTCGTTAGCAATGAATTGATTTAATTCTTCTTGCATGGTGACTATCCAACTATCATCCGTTAAGGCTTCATTCACATTCTTAGGTTCTATAGTTGATAAAAAAACAAGAGTTTATTTGGTTTTGGGCTGTGATTTAAGGGTTCTTTGGTTAAGGTTTCCTATGACATTTTCTAATGGATGGTTCCTAGATTCCTTAATATTGACTATTTTGTCAATCTCTAAAGTTTCATCCTCAATGTCATTTTCTAGGTTTTTCTTTTCGGTAACCTTAATTGCTTCTTCTTCATCTAAGTCATCATCCACCAAGAGTGATGTCTTAGAGGGTGGAGGAGTTTCATCGAATGTCACGAGTGATTCTTCGACTTTCCTAGTATGTTTATTAAGGATGATGTAGGGTTTACTATTTTGCGAGTATCCTAAAGACACCTCGTTAATGACTTTAGTTCAAACTTTAGTAATGTAGTCTTAGTGTTTAAAATGAAGCACTTTTCTTCTAAACACACTAAAGTAACAAGAGTGGGATTCCTACCTCACAAAGAATCGTAAGGTGTTTTTCCTAAGATGCTCTAATAGATTCGGTTGAGAATGTATTTGAAGTATCTACAGCTTTACACCAAACTTATTGTGGTACCGATTGCTCAATCAACATAGTCCTCTCATTTCCTTGAAGTGTCCCAATTTTTCCTTTCAACCATGCCATTTGATTGTGAGTGAGTGGAGTTGAGAAGTTTATGTGAATTCCATGCATTAACAAAAACTCTCCAAATTGCACCTCATTATCAAATTCCCTACTGTGGTCGGTTCTTATTGACACTGTTGTACATCTTAATTGGTTTTGAATTTTCTTACTAAATATTTTGAATTGCTCGAAGGATTCAGTTTGTCCTTAAAGAGTCTAGTCCAAGTATACTAGAGTAATCATATATTATGAACTAAGGGTAACGTTTCCTCCGTAACTCATACGTAGATGGAGACCGAAGAGATCAAATAAAGAAGTTCTAAGCATCTAGACATTGAGGACAATATTACTTAGCCCTTGTGACTAGCGTGAGCTTGTTCCGCAATTTTGCAAGCAACACAGAAGTGTTGATCAAGACTTAAGCTTAGGTAAGTTTCTAACTAATCCTTAGGTGGCTAACGATTGAATGAGACGCACATTTGCGTTGACCTAACTCACTATGCCACAACGTGGAATTTTCATCAATTGTTGCTAGACAAATTGGTCTTTAGGCTTATTTCCTAATTTCATCACATATAAGCCTTTCTTCCTAATACCTCTACCTATGACCTTACCATCCTTAGTGATTTCACTATCATGTTCAGAGAAAGTTACTCTACACTAATTACACCTATTTGTCCCTAGTACTTAACAAAGTTAATATCTTAAGTACTAGGGATTGTTCTAATTATCTATTTTGAAAGAGTCATTCAAAATCGTAACCTTTGTCATGATTGTTACCCCGCAATAATTGCCTACCAAAAATTGGGGGGGATCTAAAACATTAAAAAACCAAAATCTGTGAGTATGCCTGAAGCTTGAGAAGAGATTTCGGTTTACGCCATCAGTGTTTAGAGAATCCGATAGCCTTTTTCCACTCATCGGGTTACCCAGTCGACTCCAATGCATATCTATTATATAGGGGAATATACTTAACATTGGGTCCCAATATCTCATGGTCCAAAGTTGTTAATTCTAAACCATCCCTTGCATATGATGCAATTGGTTGAGATGTGGGAATGGAAGACACATTTCCCATGGCATGTAACTTTGACGTTGGAAATTATTCTAAGTTACGGGAAAGCCACGAGGTTGATTGTGTCGACCAACGTTCCTTCTTGGTTGTGGATCTTAGACGAGATAAATAATATTGACACTATCTATGTGGTGGATTTATTATCTAAATTTGTTTGAAAATGCCCAACACCGGGTTTTGACACAGCTTATAAAATTGTTTGACTTCATTATCCCTAGCAACAGGAACTTTGACAAATGTTACTATTATGTGTTTTGGTCTTAGGAACCCACAATAGAATTTTGAAAAGGCACACTTTTCTCAGATCCAAGCGTAGCTGCTGGCGGTCCCATAATTATTTTGGGGGCCGCCTGTACAATATGGGGGCCGCCCATATTTATGGGACCTCCATCAGAGGACGCCTTTTTCTGAGCTTTCACAAATTTTATTTCTTTAGTTCCACTAGATGATGCTTCAAATGAACTAAACCCCAAACTCGATTTTTCACCGGAGGGTTTTTAATTACTTAGCATTTCATTTAGACAATGTGTACTCTTTTCAAATTTATTAATCTAATGGCTTCCTCCTCTTGAGTTTTTATTTCAATTTTAAAGCATATGACTTTTATCAACATTCGAGATCAACTTCCTTTTTTTCTTGAGTGTAGACACTTTTTCTTTTAGAATACTAAGTTCTTTTTCTAAACTATTTCTAGTGGCTTTTAATCTTTTATTTTTAGTGATTATTTTTAAACTCATTTTACATAATTTATCATATTTATTTTCTAAAACTAAATTATCTATTGATGAGTTTTCATTACTAAAGTAAGAGGATTCAGAACATACCTCACTTGATATTCACTAATAGTAGTAACTTCAAGCATATTTTCACTAGCAACATTAACTTCAGCTGAGTAGTCTTAACTTTGTACTAGCAGTAGTAACTACTTAGCATATTTTCTTGAGTCTCTAGCAGTACAACCCAGCTGAGCGGTATTAACACAAACATAAGCAGCAATAATTACAAACGAACATTAGAAGAACTTTTAATCCTAACGAACCCTCCGCCCTAAACTTGAATATTCTTCTTCAAAATCATCAAGTTTCTTCATTTAAAGCTTCATCAACATCAGGAGGATGCTTCCAAACACTTTACTTCTTAAGCTGTTTTATGATGAATTTAAGAAGTTGATAAGCCATTTCACTTTCATAGTCAATCATAAGCTTCTTTTCCAACATCATTATAAGTTTAGAGAGTGTAAGAGGATACTTCTTCTCTACCAACATATAAATCTGCATATGTTGGATCCTCAAGGAATGTACTCCATAAGAGTCATACAGCTGCGTTGGATTAGGGGGGGGGGGCGGTGTGTTTTTGTAGTCCGTGTTGATTCTTCATACTTTATCTTCCTAACATGTGGTTTAAACATTATTTTCAAATCACCCCATAATATCAAATCCAAGTCTTCTACTGGTCTTGTTGACTCATATTTAGCTTTTACCAACTTGTACAAATCTTCTAAATCTTCCCTGTTAAAACTTTTAAGCATTTGACTAAAGACCCTGTACATTTGAGACTATTCCATCCATCAGCTCTCATTATTTGAATAATAGCTTTTTCTCCTTCTTTATGATCTTCCAAGCCCAACAATTACTTGAGACTTAACAGCCAAAGGTATAGCATCAATTGCTACTTCTTCTTCATCTGGAATGATTTCCATTCTCTGTTTAAGCTCTGCTGTTTCTTTATCATCTTCCACCTTTTGCTTCTTTGTTATCTCTTGTACCAGCTCTATTCTTGCTCTCTTTTCTTTTCCTTCCACCAACTCTGTTCTAAAGTCTTCAAATGTATTTACCCTTTTGAATGCTCTATCAAACATCTCTTGGATAGAATCAAACTCTTTCAACTTCAAATCATTGAGCTTGTATCCTTTCATGTTCTTTAGGTAAGTACACATTATCTTTCTCTGTTGAGCTTTTGTTGTTGGTTTGTTTCTTTTCTCTTCTTCTCTTTTAGCTTGCCAAAATGCTTTAATTCTTTTTGTTCTCTAAGAGTTTGTTCACATACTTGTAACCCTTTTCTTTAATAGAACAACGTCTTCTGTTCATGTGCTTGCATTCTTTCAGCCAATTGAATGATCAGCATCAATTCTTTGCCTGCTATCATCCCATGTTTTTTAGACTCAAGGCAATAGTGCTTTCTTCTCTTTTCAGCTTTTCCTCTCTTGCAAGACTTTCTTCTTCATCAAAATCAGCTTGTATATTTAAAGAAATAATGTATCATTTTCTTCAACAGACAACTCTTCTTGTTCTTGTGCTTGCAATCTTTCAGCCAATTGATGATCAGCATTAATCTTTGCATGTATATCATCCCATGTTTCAATCAAGGCAATATTCCTTTACCCTTGTCCTGTGATTGTTATGAAGAAATTTTTGTTGTTGTTTTAGATTTACATGGCTCTTGAAAAACAATCCCTTTCACCTTAGGTTTTGAAGTTTTTAATGCTTCAAGTGCTTGAGCCAAAGTAATTTCTTCAGTAGTTATTGTAACAGTTGTTGCAGCAGTACTAACTTGAGCAGCATCAACTACTTTTTTAATAACATTTTCATTTTGCCCTGTTCTTCAAACACCTCCTCACCACATTTTTAGTAGTTATTGTAACAGTTTTTGCTCTGATACCACTTGTTGATCCCACTTCAATAGATCAAATTCCTTAAGCTTGTATAAGGATTAGTTATATTAGTAAAATCTAACACAACTATAGTAGAAACTTTGTTTGAATGTATTAAAGATTATGTGGAATCTACTCTTTAATATTAAGAAGAACTATCAATGAAATAGTAATTATTTGAACATATAATTCAACAAACAAAAGCTCCAATATTATTAATAATACGAATACTCTCAAAGTATTAGGGTTACACAAATAACTCATATAAATCACATAAGCAATACTAACTAACTCAGCAGTACTAACTTCTTCACTAGTAGCATTAACTCCTTCACCTATTTGTGATTGGTGTTGCACCACCATTGTTGGAAATAAAGGTGTTACTCTACTAGAAAAACAATTTCCTACCCTTCTTATATTTCCAAAAATCTTCTTAGTGTGAGAGGGTGCATTATATATTCTCTTGTGAGTTGGCAGTCCATCAAGTTGTTGATTAAAAAACACTTGTACAAACCTTAGACACATCAAAAATTTACCAGACACATTATCTAAGTTTCTAATCATACCTTCAAAAATGAACTTTGAAATTTTGAATTTCTGATTTGTTGCTAAGTAGATAATAGCAGATGCCATAGTGCTACTAAACTCATTCCATGCACTAGTCTTTGGACTTAGACATTGTAGAATAGTATGAATCAGAAATTTCCATTGTGGAGAGAATAATGGCTTATAAAAAGTGAGCTTCTGTGAAATTTTCTCATATCCCATCAATGCAAGTTGTTCAAAAATGGTAGAGTTTGGTAAACAATCAATACCTTCCTCATCTTCTAGTTTAAGATCTCTTCTCACAGATGCTTCAGAGATAATTATCTTCTTGCCAACTAATAAGACATGCAACTATACTTCCCCATTGATAGTTTTGACCACGCCAGTAGACCAGAATTGTTCAATGCAAGAAATATATTTATAGTGGCATTAACCGTTAATGCATATCTATAGGTTGTGCATTCAGAAAATCCACAATTTGTTTAAACCCCTCACTTTCTGTGAGTTTAGACAAAAATGCGACCATGTTATCAGTATTCACAAACTTTAGATTAGCCATTTGTCTTGGGTTTTGATAATGGATGATAAAATTGAGTTAGGGTTTGTAGTTTGAGAGTATTTGAAAGACTAAAATCGATTAAATGATTGATTGAAACCCTTAATCAAAGTATTTATGAAAATACCCTCAACAGCATTAACTTTCACCCAACAGTAGTAACCCAACAGTAGTAAGTTATGCCTGGCAGCATTAACTTTCTCCCAACAGTAGTAAGTTATGCCTAGCAGCATTAACTTTAAACCAGCAGTAGTAAGTTATGCCTAGCAGCATTAACTTTGAGTCACCAGTATTAACTCCAATTCCATTCCAAAAAGCTTTTGAGGGGATAAGGGGGAAGATTTTTGCCGGGTGGAAAAATTTATTTAAATTGTTATATCTATTTCATAATTTTTATGTGATTCGAGTGGCTATATTATTGATATGTCCATCTGTATGTAGCTAACCGCACTTATTGTGGTAGTCTGATCTAATAGGTGATTACCCATCTATTATCTTGCAGTTTGTAAGCTAGTATTCACAATGACCCCTGCGCCTTCTTTTTTTTCCTCCTTACACCCTGCAGTTTCTAGGTATGGTACAACTGCCTATATCCTGCTCTAGGTTTGTCCTTTCCATTTTAGTCGTAATTAACAATTTTACAGTAGTAGTTCTTGACAGGCTTTTGTGGAATTTTGACCATTACAATGACCGTATCAAACGACTTTTCATGTATTTGCGAATTACATCTATTTGCTGGTGTATATGACATTTCGGAATAAGGTATTAGGCAGCTTGTGTGGGTGAACATGGCCAGGTCTGATTTTGTATGTTCAGTTCACTATATCTTATTATTATGGTGCCGGTGTGAGCTATGTGATGGGAGGGGTTTCGGCCATAGCGTTTATATGTGGTGGGCGCGTTGCGTGGACTCTATCTTGTATGAGGCGTAGGGGAATTGTTTGTGTGGAGGTATGCATAATTAAGGGTTCCCCTTTTTCTTGGTAGTTGATGTCTGTATCACAATGCTCGCGATCCGCATTTGATTAGGGTTTGACTGGAATATGTAGCTGATGAGCGGGGGCGATATGGGGATTACTCGGGATAGTGCCGGAGCGGAATCGGAATGAAGTGTAGGTCCTCGCTTCATAATTCGGATAATGGACTACCGCCTGGTTGTTGATATTTCCAGATGCCAAGAGGGAGCACCACAGCAATGTATCCCTATATCAAGTGGTTTTCAAAAGGAGATTCATGCCTTGGATCACTATCCTCCCAGGAACAAGGGTTTCGGTGAATGTTAAGTTACATAAATATTCAACCGTGTCACAATCATAAAGTTGGGAACCAATTATGGAGGGTTTGGTTTCTAGACTCCATGGATTTCAAGGCTTTTATTGGTTCGGGTGTCGGTAGCGGTAAGATTGTAAAGACCCTACTTCAATGATACCCTATCATTGTCATATTCATTCTAACATCATCAACTTTCTGCTCCACTCTTCATCCTTGAGCCAGAGGATTTTTACGTTTCCATTGGGTGTGCTTGCCAGTCTTGCACTTCTGTGTTAAAACTAAATTTCCATACAACAATTTCCCTCCCCCCCACCCCCCCCCTCCCCCCCCCCCCCCCCCAAAATCCCCCCTCCCCCCCCTCCCCCCCCCCCCCCCCCCCCCCTCTTGACTAATATATATGACATCCTTCTTCTGCTTCACTTGTAATCCAAGAAGAATGTAATTTCTCCATAGAACTCATCTGAAATTTCTTCACGCATCAAACTTATCAATGCAATGCTAGCTCTTCTGTGTGAACCAAGATGATATCATCCCAAATTAACCTTGGACAATAAAATATCACCTTTGTGCCTTTTGATGAATAAGGTCTTGTCAATTTTCCCTCTTTGAAACCCATTGTCTAACAGATATGTTGACAAGGTTTCATACCAAGATCTAGGAGCTTGATGCTAGTCGATACAGTGATTTTCAAACCTTGTATGACTATATCAGCGAAAGTAAAGATCTTCAATACTGGTGGTTGACTTAACATAAACCTCCTTCTTCAATTTCCCATAGGAGATAGCACTTTTTTACATCCATTTGATACACCACAAAATCTTTAAATGAAGCATAAGCTAAAAATAGCCTAATTGCTTCAATTCTTGCAACAGGGGCAAAGACTTCATCATAGTCAATCCCTTCTTCTTTGTGTCTGATACCCTTGAGCAACCATCTTGCTTTATCTTTTTTACACATATTCCCCTTTCATCCTTTTTATTCCTGAAAACCTATTTAGAGCCTATAGCCCTTTTTCCATTTGGTAAATCCACTAAAGTCCAAACTTCTTGTAACTTGAATTGTAGAAGCTCTTCCTGCATAGCCTCTATCCAGCTTGGATCCTTCAATGCATGAATTACCTTTTTGGGTTCTTCCTATGATAAAAAGCAAGCAAACAAGCAATTTTGAAGGTCTTTATGGTTTGTTCTTTGTTGAATAGTACTAACAAACCCATGTTCCTCCAAATTCTTTGATATCTTTCTTGTTTGTATAGCTGATTGAAAATCTCCAATCACTTAATCATGAGGGTGATCTTTATGATTTTTTTTTTCCCTTTTTGTAGGTAGATTTGGACTGACTTGTGGATTGTTGTATCTAATTGTTCACTAGTCAGCCCTTCGCCTCATCTTCATCATCTCTTGAGAAGTCAAAAATGATATCATCTTACAAAGCCAGGCTTCTTTGGATCTTATAGAAGTTCTATGCTTGTTTTTTCCACTAACTGCATTAACCTCATTTGTCGCCAGCAGGATTAACATTGGTTAGTGTCTGATTTAAAATCTATCTTCCTTCTCTTGATTCACTTTCATTCCACTTTCTTTTCTTGGATCTTCACCATTACTCTAAGGGATTGGATCCATTATCATGAGAACTCTTTGGATCTAGGGATATGGTGGATCGCAGTCATATTGGTAGCAACTTGTACTTCTTTGAGCAGGTTATGTCTCCTTTCTAGCTTGACTTGCATTATCACTTGCTTTTGTACCTGCAAAACCACTAGACTGTGTACCTGCAACAATTGGCTCATAATTCATTGTTCTTTTGGGCATCAATATCAAATAGCCATCTGGTCCAACTACCTACAACAATTAGGTGTCACTCACTAAAACCTAATATGCAGTTTTCTTCACTATCCTTGTCTCTAATATTGAATACTCCTTAAAGGCTTTACATTCTAAGAGTATCTATAAGAAACCTTCATCAGCTTTACCATCAAATTTTCCTTAAGTTGATCTATGGTATTGAGAATGTATAGGACACTAAATGTCTCAGAAAACTTAAATGTTGGTGGTTTATACATGAACAAAGTTCATATGGGGTCTTGTTATGAGGCTTAACTAATAACATTCTATTTTGCACACAGCAAGCAGTATTAAATGCTTCTGCCCAAAAAGTAGTTTGCAACTTAGAATCAGCTAGCATAGTCCTAGCAGCCTCAATAGTGTCTTATTTCCTTACCTCTCGCAACCTACATTTTGTGGAGGAGTTCTAGCTATCACTATATTGTTCAAATACCCTCATCTCACAAAACTAATTAATTTCTCTGTTTTAGAACTCAGTTCCATTATCCATCTAATTACTTAAATTGTGATCTACTCAGATTTTCTATCCCAGTTATAAAGAACTTTAAGAAGTCACTAGTCTCATCCTTAGTAGCTAGAAGAAAACCATGTAACATACTGGATTCATTTGTGGAAAAACCTTGAAATACATTTTCTTCTTAAGGATTTTTACAAATGTTGGACCAAACAAGTCCATATGCAACAAATGTAAAGGAAGACTGATTGAGTTCTTTGTTTTGGACTTACAAGAGGCTTTGTGCTGCTTTCCATTTTGACAAACAACCAGGTTTGATCATTTTAAAATAAGTTTGGAAGGTAAACCTCTTACAAGATTTCCCTTAACAAATTTATTCATGGTTTTAAAATTTAAGTGACCTAGCCTTCTATGCCAAAGTTTAGATTCATCAGATGTGGATTTTGCAAAAAGGCAAGTTAAACCTCCTTTAGGAACTATGTTCTTTAAATCAACACTATACATATTGTTCTTTCTAGGAACTCTAAGTAAACTTAACTTTCATCAATTAACCTTAAGTTGTGAGATAAAACAATACCATTCTTGTGTCATTAAAAAAGAACATTATTCTTTTTATCACACATTTTGAGACACTAAAGAGATAATCTTTACTCTCTCACAAAATAATATTTTCAAAATCTAGATTACCAGTTTTAATGGTACCTTTTCCTGTGATTTTCCCTCCTTTGGGGTTCCCTCCAAAAGCAACATATCCTCCATCTATCTCTTCATAGTTTGTAAGATAGGACATGTTCCCTGTCATGTGCCTTGAGCATCCACTATCAATCACTCCTTGATCTTGTAAATCCATTTGTGGATTGCCCTACACATTAGATAAGAAAATCAGTTTCTTTTGGGGACCCAAGCCATCACTGACTTAGATCTGCCTTGTGCATCAATATAATCAAACCTTTTTAAGGTGACTGATGCACTGTTGTGTTTAGAAACATGGTCTAAAACTTTATTATTTAGTTTCCAAACCCAACAAGCTGAGGCTTAAAGCATTAAAATATATTTCCCTTAACAGCATTAAATCTACTGCTTTTGAACTTGTACGTATTAAAATTTTTCATCCTTAAACGAGTATTAACCATTTGAATTATTTATTATGTATTTAAATGTTGTGTCTCTTATGAATGGACTCTTAAAACAGTTGAATGTGCGGTTTTTTTTTTTTTCTAGAAATATTGACGTCTAGCATCATTCACTGTTGTTTTTGAGTGAGCAACATTAACTTGTCTAGCAGTATTAACTAATACTGTTGCTTTTGAAAAATTTTGTCAAGCAGTATTAATTGATACTAAACCAGACTTCATTAGTACTGCTCTTGGAACTAAGTTCTTTTTAGCACATGGGTGAGTCTTTTTAGCAAAGTTTTGATGATTCACCCTTTGAGCATTGTTCCAAACAGGTTTTACCATCCTCCTGCGTTTTTGAAACTATTTTTTATTTCATTGACCAATCAACCTGCAAAGGATCAAAGGTTCCACTACACATAACAGGCCTTATTAAACATCTCAAAATTGCTTCCTAGTTTTTGAGACATCATATTGTTCTAATTTATTTGATTGCCTCTTGGACTGTGAGTGTTTTGCCTAAATTGCTCAACTTGTTTAACAGTTTTCCTAGCAGTTTTTTCTTGTTGTTTAGATTTGACAAACTCTTTCTTAACAATAATAGGTCTATCTGTTTTCTTTTCAATTTTAGGCTGAGACACATCCTCTTCCTCATCATCTGACACCTATTCTTCAATACTTGGGGCATCATCATACTTCCTAACTACCTTAGGCTCTTCTTCACTAGACATAGCTTTACAGTTCTCAACTACAGGCTCATTAACAAACTCATCTAAACCAGTAAAAGACAAGTCAGGTGTTGGAGGCATGAAATTTCCTATGTAGGGAGGTGGAACTGCATTATAATTTTCATAGCCTAAACCTTTCTTGCAATTGTCAACTATTTGACACTCTATGAGCTTGTTTAAACTTTTAGATGCATGTTCAAATTTATCTACATTAAGTTGAATGCCATCTTTTTCTTTTTGAACTATTTCAAGCTTCTTCCTAAGCTCTCTAATAGTTATTTCTCCTATATGAATTTCAAATTTTAAGCCCTTAATATCTTGTAAATAAATAGACTTATTTGCTTTATAAACTTCAAGTTTTTCTTCCACTGACTCTAAACCTATCTTATAACCTAGAACCATTAACTCAGATTTCTTTAAATCTTTTAATAGTTGATCATTTTGAGATTTAAGAAGTTCAACTGTTAGCCTTAATTATATTAAGTCAAACAAGAATGTTATCGGTCTAAGAAAGTCAAACTAGGTCTTGTATTGTAATAGGCTAGTCGGGTTCAACGGGCTTGGATTGTAATCTAATATTGTCCATGTTTCGGGCTCAAAGCCCAAGTTATGCCAAGCCTGGCCCAACTTACAAGCCCATAAGCCACACTAGCCATGGCATTGGTATAAATATCCTTCTCACACTTGGTGAAGGTGTTGGTTACCATTTTCACTTCACTTTGTAACTTTCCCATTATCTCTATCTAGTTTCTCTCTTTTACTTTCCTCTCTAAGATTTCTTCTCTTTCTAGCCATCTTGGTATAATTATTGTTGTGTAATGGATTAAAAAGTGGGATGTCAATTGGAATCAGAGCCTAATTGGATTCGAGGATTCATTTGTGTGGTTAAAACAAGCTCTAATTTGTAGTTACTTTTTTATTCTTGGTTCAAAAAAAACCAAACCGGATTTTTTCGTGATTAGATGTGTCAATTGTTTTATGTTATATTAAGCAGATCTAGCATAAAGTAGCTATTGTGCACAGAGAAATCAAGTTTAAAAGGTCAAAAAGGGTGATTTTTAGGCGATTTTTGGACGTTGCGTTTTGACTCTCTGGCAAAATTCATGTTGCGTTTTGATTTTCTACTTGTTGCGTTTTGATTTTCTTCTTGTTGCGTTTTGATTTTCTTCTTGTTGTGTTTTGATTTTTTTATTAAACAGGTTCAAAACGCAATCATTGCGTTTTGGTTAGAAGAAATTTTAAAATATTAAAATAATCAAAACCCTTTTTCCAAATTTTTTATGGTTGCGTTTTGGATATTTTTGAATATTATATTGGTTGCGTTTTGACCATTGCGTTTTGAGCATTGCGTTTTGACCAAATCTCAACCACTGCGTTTTGATAAATTTCATTGCGTTTTGACCAAATCTCAACCACTGCGTTTTGATAAATTTCATTGCGTTTTGACCAAATCTCAACCATTGCGTTTTGACCAAATCTCAACCACTGCGTTTTGATAAAGTTCATTGCGTTTTGATTCAAAAAGCATTGCGTTTTGTCTAGAAATCTTGTGTGAAGAAAAGGGTTTCAGTAAAACGGCCATAACTTTTGATCCGTAAGTCCGTTT
>BQNB010155594.1:0-15377 GCA_026074375.1 Tanacetum coccineum
GAAGATGATGATCAAGGAAGGAGATTTAAGAGTGGTTATTCGTAGATTTGGATGGTGATAGCAAGCTTGTCCTAGTTTAAGATTTATACTTAAAGCCCATGCAAAGCATTAAATGATCAAACCACTACTTTTTCTTAAAACATAATAATTTAGGCTCTTTTTTATGTCAAACAAGAAATAGCTAGGGATTGGGATACATTAAGACCAGTCTAACTAACACTTTTATAAGCTTAGATTACAAAGCTATTACCAAAAACAAGCAACCGCTCTCTGTAGAAATGGCAGCGCCGGTTCCTTTGTCCTCGAAGGGACCGGCTTTGCTGCAGAAGGAACCGGCTACAGCAGTCAAAATTCTCAAAATTTCTATTTTTCTAGTAGTGGTCTTAAAAACTTTTCTAATCCTATTTTTCCTTTTCATTTCTAGATTTTATGCCAATATTAGATTATCCTAGGGCTTACTGAGATAGCATAGTGTTCTAATCCTAAGAAATTCCACTAAACCAAACACTCCTTCATGGAGAGAGCAAAGAATACAAGACATAAGATAATATCCATAAGACTTGAGTGATTAAGTTTAGAACACATCATACAAGAATTCAAACATACACGAAGAGATAAGAGAGATTATTCAAAAGTTTACAAGTACCAAATAGTTTAAACCCAACATGTTCATTAGACATAAACACCTTTCGACACACACTCCTTTTAGCACACACTTACTTCTTCTTCTTCCCTGGGTTGGATAGGAAATGACCAAGGAACTTGAACATCCCCTTAGTTTGCTTGAATTCCGATGACTCTCCTCCTTCGATTGGTGGAAGTTGATTGATGTAGGGAATGGGGTCAAGCATGAAGTTGTTTGCGGGATCATTTTCTTCTTCTTGACGAGAAGAAGAAGAGGTTGACTCGGATGATTCAAAGGGAGTAGGAGTTGGGAGGCGAGGCCTTTTTCTAATTGGCATGATCCTGAAGGCTCTTATTTCAAAGAGAGGGATCATCACGTGATCCACTAGATAGAGATCATTCGAGAATGCATGAGGATGAGTGACGCGAACATGCTTAAAAAGTTGAGTGAGAAGCATTCCATATAGAAGAGTCATATTGGCGCTCTTGGTCACACTTACCATTCTATTGGCAATGTAGTAGGCAAGATTAAAATGTTTTCCATTGGCAAGATAATAGATCATGTAGCAGAGACAAGCATTGGGATGGTCTTTGTTTCCCGTGAGGCTTATGGCGTTTTCACTGAGGATGATTTCCTATTTTTTGAGATTGGTTTTTAATTCGAAAATGACCATTTGGAAGGGGTCAAGGGTAATGTCTACACCTTTGACCTTGCGAGTTTTACCAGAAGGTCTAAGATAGAAAAGGGCATTATGAATTAGCAAGGGATCCTCATAAGGAGGTGGATAAATGTCGGTGTTAGAGTCAACACCATTTTGTAAGGATGAGATGGCCCATTCAAAAGTGACCACACATACTCCACGACAAGGAACATGAAGAATGCGGTCAAATTCCTCAAGACGAAGTGTGATTTTGACATTTCGAATGATGAAAGCGATGGAGAGGGTTCCATTCAAGTTACGAATAAGACGAACACTTTTGTAGAATTGCAGGACAAATATCGGGCAAATTTTCTCGTTGATATCGAGAAGACAATCAAATCTAATAGCCGCGAAAGTAGGACGAAGGTTAGGTTGGTCCTTAAGATATGAAGGGTCCACAAAATGACCTTCATGGAATAATCGACGTTCGAGAGATTTGTAGATTTCCCTTTCACGTTCGGTAACGTTATGGGTCCGGTGGTACATAGGAATGTAGTGGGCGGCATCATGATGATCAACGTGGATGGATTTCGGCATTATTATCCTAGAGAACAAGATCTAAAGAAAATCAAATACTACAATTCCGTTTTATGAATGATTTTTTTGAAAGGTCATATAAACACGAATCTTCAAAATTTAAAACTTTTGAAGTGTGTTGTCAAACACTCTCTTCATATGATAATTATCCCGTTTTTACGGTTATTAACAATGATAATCCCCTTTGAAAAAAAATATTTTTTTTGAAAATTTTTGACTTCGGGTTTATGTGCATGAACTGATTTTTAGGCAATAAACATGATGCAATTCCTAACTAATGTTATTTTAGATATATAATCAAGTTAGATTCGTTGATGAATTGACTTTTAAGATTAGGATCCCTAAAATTGAGAGATTTCCTAATCCTAGTTTTAAATAAAAGAGATGAATTAGGATCAAGGCTTACAATGAGATGGATTTCACGATTTAGAAGTTGATTACGTTGAGAAAATGGTCACGAGAGAAGCAGTTCGTCAATGGCGGTTCTTTTTGGAAGGGAATAGGGAAACAGTGAAGTGAAAAAGAAGGACTAACGTTTTTGTCCCATCAGATTGCCGGTTCTGCCAATTCTGTTGGTCAAATAGAACCGGCTTTGTTAGCTGAAGGAACCGGCTGGGGTAAAAAGATAAAAAATATTTATTTATTTATTTTTATTAATTTTATTGTATATATGTATTAATGATATAAGGATTTTATGTTGGAATATTTGCATGTATTTAATTTTCTTTATTTGTAGAGTAAAATAAACAAGCCGAACCAAAAAAAATAACGCACGAGAAAGAAAGGAAATTTAATGCATATATTTCATTTTGATACATAAAGCGATACAAATGATAGGAAATACAATGGAAATGTAAAAGGCTAAGATAAAAAACACGTCTCCATGTAGGAATTTGAGTATTGGATAGACGAGTGCGAGCAACGAGGCGATAATGATGATCAAGACGGGGCTAAGAACTTCCAAGAGAGCTTCCATGGTAATCGGGAGTTTTAAATGAGAAGGAAAGTGGAGATGTTTGATTTTGAATTTTAAATAAGAGTAGTGGAGGGGGATAGGAGTTTATATTTAAAAGGGATGTGCCGTTGGAGTGTATGGGAAAGTGTAAGAGGGGTTTGAATTTTGAATAGTTAGGCTTAATACCCGTAATATCGTGTTTGCATAGCATGAAATGACTGAAAAACAAAAACAATTTCTAGGGAGAAAGTTGAAGAGGTGTGCTAGACCCAACCACTATGATCATATTTTAAGGAAATAACTCAAACCACATAGCATAATACACATAATTCATATTTATGTTATAGATCAATTAAATTTAGTATGACAAAGAGAAGTGTACCTTTTTATGGTTTTAGTCCGAGGAAGATGTACATGATTCAAAAAAATTTGAAAAGATGAAAAAGGAAATTTTTTTTGAAGCATCCTCAAAGGATTTTGAAATTTATGATTTAGCCTAATTAATTTATTTTAAGCTCAAAAAGAAATTGAGATATTCAATTGAACCCGCCGGTTCCATTAACTGAGCCTGACCGGTTACTTTCTTATATGGAACTGGCGGAACCGGTTTGTTAGGCTTGGTCCGAATATCAGCCAAGTCTGAAAGATTCAGATGGACACAAAAAGTATTTTGGAACCTAAGACATTACATATAGAGAAGAGAAATATGATTTACCTTATTGCAATTTGGAAAAGACCATCAAGGAGCCGAGATCATTTGATGATCTTTCATTCATACCCTTTATACAAGAAAAATTAGATAATACAAATAGATCTAATTTTATAGTTTTCAAAATTCACTTGATCGGTTTATAAAATTTTAAAATACATTATACTTTAAAAAGCTTTATTAACCTGCTCTTGATACCAATTATGGAAAACTAAAAAGGAGGGTTGAATAGTTTTACCAATTAAAATTTTAATTTAATTGTTTGGCTGTTGTAGATCAATTTGTTTATGACGATTAATAAATATAAATTATAAATCATAAAGCATAAAGGATATAAGACACAGATATTTATAATGGTTTGGCTACAAGGTCACCTTCCTTGCCCTACTCCACTCCCTGAGTCACCTACTCGAGAGTTTAAATCCACTAGTCACCAATACTCCTTCAACCGGCAGAGAAGCCTCACAACGTCGCTTACACCTTTTAAAGGTACAAAGCTAAATACCGGATTCTTCACAAGGTAGGATCAAGCCATCACTCGCTTATCCTTTATACGATAATAAGCTAAATACCGTGTTCCAACAAGGAGGAATAAAACCCCTCAATGCTTACCCTCTAATAGGTGCTAAGCAATCATTTAGTTATAACAAAGATAAATTCGACCCTACGAATCCTACCGAATGTATTACATTTTCCTAAATGCTCTAAACACAATATAATACACGACTCCATAATCTATGATGATTGATGATGCTTGGAGATCAGTATATAAATTTTCAAAGGATGAGAGATGCGTGCTACAAGTCTTCCTTGTTGCTTGATCTCATATCCTAAAGTCGGTAAAACTTCTCCTATTAAGAAATTCACCAAAACACTAAAATGAAAAAGATCATGATCAATGATCAGATGTTTGCTGAATATGTGAGTGGAAAAGTTATTCTAATTCATGCCTAAAATAAGAGAAATGGCTTGGTATTTATAGGCTAAAAAGATACTATAGCCCGGTTCCACCGGTTCCACCGATTCCATTGCTTCAATGGAACCAGCTAGTGCAAAGTAATAGAACCGGCCAATACTGTAGCCCGGTTCTTGGCGGTTCCATCACCTCAATGGAACATGCCAGTGCAACTAAAGAGAACCGGCCATCTAAAAGAAAATCCGAATTTAGATTTCAAAAAATCTTGTCTAGATATGTTTTGAGGTCATGCATGATGTATAAAATATTTTTCTTTTAGAGAAAAAATATCTTTTAGTGTATACTTTGCTAATACATGTTTAGGTCTTATTTTGTACATTTTATTCTAAAAATGTATTTAAATGTTTTATAAGATCTAACAAAGTAAATATGTAAAATATGATGTGTGAGGTAAATGATATGATAGTTGAGTTAGAAAACTATTGGTTTAAAACTAGTAAACTTTATTTTCTACTTTCGATGATTTTATGTTTTGTTATCGACAAAACATAGATAGATCGTAAAATATAAATAAACGTTTTTACGATTTATTTGTATTAACAGAAGTGTCAAATTCTGGATCATTGCTGGCTTCCTTTTCATTTCTTATTCCAGTTTGGACAGTGCCTAACCTATCTCCAGCATATTGGGTTTTGTCTACAAGAACATTTGGGTTAGTACCTGCAATAATATGATTACATGAATAGTTTTGGGTTCCTTCATCATTACCTTGTTGTTGAGATAATAATCCTTAGGAGTAGATTTTCTAGGATCAGCTTCAGCTGTTGAATCTGATGAAGCATCATGTCCTGATGCAGACTCAGAGTGTATAATGGTAGAAGCTGAAAATACAGGTTCTGTTGATGATGCTAACACAACACTACTGAGCTAAGGGTCGGCTCTTACTTCACCAGTGAACCCTAAAGAAGTTGGGCCACTGGTTGCTTGTTGGGCCTCTTTATGTAGTTCAGCAACCACAACGGTTGAAGCTGAAGGCTGGCTTCTTGCCCTTGGCTGTACCAGACTTCTTCTTTATTTAGAATGGCCAGCTTGGGATTCAGTGGCCTCTTTTGAGAGAGATACACTTTTGGTTGCCTCTATCTTGGACTGAGGATGGCTCATTGTAACGTGAAGTTGTTTCCTTTGTCCAGATTTAGCTCCAGGCTTTTTGCCTTTGGGATCCTTCTTCTAAATTTGAGAAGAGGCTTTGGAAGCTTGAAATGTTGCTGGCTCTTTTGCTGTACAAATAGCCAACATGTGGTGAGTGAAGGGAGATCCTTCAGGTTAGTTTTTCTTCAGTGCCCAGTTGTTGAGGCTAAAGATTTGAGTGGGGATTGGAGTGACTTCATCATCTCCATAATCTTGCATCTTGTGTTCCAATAACAAAGACAAAAACCTTGTGTATGGGATGATTTTTTCCCTATTTTTCTTCTTCAGTTTTGAAAGAATGTCATCCCAGATTTTAGTTAAATCTATGTTAACCCCATTTTCGAGACAATAAAGTATCATATCATTCTTGTTAGAAATTTGATTAAACCCTTCAGTTTTACCCACTAGACATTGAATAATTTGGGCCATCAGCAACCTCAACCTAGGGGGAAGAAAACTCTTCTTGAGAGTGCCTGTGGGTTCAATTGGACCACTATACCTAATTGTTAGAAACCATTGTTTGACTAATTCATGGGTAGGTAGTTCAGCATAGTCACTTGAGTGAGAGAGGTAGTTTGCCTCAATGGCATTTCTAAAGGAGTTAACCGTAACTTCTCATTTTGTGCTCTTAGTGGGAGTTGAAAACCAAACCTTGATGGTTCTTAGGAGAATTTTGGCAATGTACCAAAACTTAACAAGGTATTTCTTGTATTGTTAGGAGGGTGTTTTGGTGAAGGCATTCCTAAGACAACACTTGGAAATGTAATCAAACACTACTTCAAAGTAGGCTGAGTTATTATGTTCAGGGTGGAGAAGTGCAACTTCATTGTTTGGTTTGATATTGATTAAGTCTGGGCTATAATCAATTTAAGGTGCATATGGAATGGGAGTTCCTGGTGATTCTGGTTGATCCTGTTGTGTTGGTGGTGTTTGTTGTGGTGGTTGTTGTGGGTTTTGTTCATATGCCATTGTTGTTTTTGTTAGGGTTTGATCTTTTTTTATTTCTTTGTGTGTGTTATGGATGAGAGGATTGTGATTTTGATAAAGTGATTTGTTTTGGTGTGATGTTATGGTTTATATGGTTTGTAATTGTGAATGTTTTGAAACTTTTTAAAGATTTGATAACTGCCATTTGGAAGTTATAAAGGTTATGAAAAGTTTTTAGGGTTTGTTCTGAATGTGTGCTAAACATTGCATTTAATGAAAGTTAGCAACATGCTTTTCTAACACCTAGAACAGTAAAAAGTCGTCTGTTCACTGCAAAAATAGGTGAGAGAAAGAGTGAGGTCATTCGAACGTTTGGATAACCTTTTTAAATAATATTAAAAATAAGCAACTTCTTTAATAAGAATTACTTAATGAAAAATATTAATTTTAGAAATATCTTTTTGTCTTTTAAAAACTGACCCTTTGATTGAGGTTTAAAGAGCTAAACTAGATTAAGGCTTGGTGTTATGTTATGTTATGTTGAAATGATGGACAAGTATCAAATATTCATAAACTTAAAGCGAATGGTCACTAAGTGACTGGCGCAGTTTTGATTACTCTAGACCGAATATAACATAGATCGTTGGCACACTTGTTAATTTACAAATAAGTGATACAAACTAAAGAATATTTTTACCAAGTGGATGGTCACTAAATCACTGGAGCAGTACTAGACTAGATGTAGCTTAGATTGCTAGCCCTCTTGTCAATGTAAAAAATACTCAAAACTGAACTAAAAGAGTGAAAATTATTTTTTTTAGTTTTGACACATATGCTGAACCCCTTCGTTTTGTGAATCTTTTAAAGGTTCAGGTTTTGTTCCATCAATGTTCAGCATACTTAGTTCAACTTTTAACCTTTTGAAAGTTGGTTCCTCTAAAGGCTTGGTGAAGATATCAGCAAGTTAATATTGAGTGGGAATAAAATGCAATTTAATGTCCCTTTTTATGATATGATCTCTGATAAAGTGATATTTGATATCAATATGCTTTGTTCTTGAGTGCAAAACTGGATTGTTTGAAATTGCAATAGCACTTGTGCTATCACAAAATATGGGTACCTTCTCATATACAATGTCATAGTCACTAAGCTGATTCTTCATCCAAAGTATATTGGTACGACATCCAGCAACAGCTACATATTCTGCTTTAGCTGAAGACATGGCTACAGATTGATGCTTTTTAGCACTCCATCATACAAGTTTGCCTCCTAGCAACTGATAAGCACCTGAAGTGCTTTTTCTGTCCATGTTGCATCTAGCATACTCAGAGTCTGAGTATCCTTTTAGGTCAAAACTTGAGCATTTTTTATACCAAAGACCAAGACTGGGAGTACCTTTTAGGTACCTGAAGATTCTCTTAACAACAATAAGGTGAGATTCCTTAAGATTTGCTTGACATCTTGCACAAAGACAAGTTGAGAATTGAATGTTAGGTCTGCTGACAGTAAGGTACATAAGTGATCCAATCATACCTTTGTACGGAGTCTCATTTACAGCTTTGCCACTGAGATCAGGTCCTAAGTTATAAGGGGTACCATTGGAGTTTTCACTGATGAACCATTTATGTCATACTTCTTCAGCAGATCCTTGACATAGTTTTCTTGGTTGATGGAAATGCCTCTTTCAAATTATTTAATTTGAAATCCAAGGAAATGGGTGAGGACACCCATCATGATTTCATCAGTTTTGGTTTTGTAGACAAACAATGTGTTGTCTATCTTTCCACTCATAAATTTATGTTCTGTGAGGAAGGTTGAGAGGGTTTCATACCATGCTCTTGGAGCTTGCTTAAGCCCATAAAGGTCTTTGTCCAGTTTGCAAACATGGTTTGGGAACTCACTACTCTCAAAACCTGGAGGTCATTGGACATAAACTTTTCTTTTAGTCTTCCATTAAGGAATGCACTTTTGACATCCATTTGATAAACTATGAAGTTTATGTAAGTGGCAATGGCAAGAAAGATCATAATAGCTTCAAGTCTTGCAACTAGAGCAAAGATTTCATCATAGTCTATGCATTTTTCTTGTATGTAGCCTTAAGCTACAAGTCTTGCCTTGTTTTTTATGACAATGCCAGTTTTATCCCTTTTGTTTCTAAAAATCCATTTAGAGCCAATTATGATTTTATCATAAGGTGTAAGAACTAGTGTCCAGACTTTGTTTCTTGCTAATTGGTTTAGTTCCTCTTGCATGGCATCAACCTATCCAGGATGTTTAAGTGCTTCAAAGATCCTTTTAGGTTCTTTTTCAGAAAGAAAATCTATAAATATACGTTCATGAGCTGAAGCAGCACTTAGTTCTTTAGCCATTGCTCTTGTGAGCATTCTAGTTCCTGGATTACCTATAATGTTAACTAGCTCAATGTGTTTTTCTCTAGCCCATATGTCTTGAGGAGCTAGAGTGGCCATGGATGGAATGGATGAGGGAGCTATAGTTTGAATTATTGAAACTGCATTTGGAGCTAAAGTATCCTTAGTTGGAGAGGATACAGGTTTAGAGTTATGAAAATCTTCAATGTTTGTGAGGTTATTAATGATATGTTCATCATTGGTGTGATTTAAATGTTCAGATTGATTATCATTTAAGATTTCATCATTGGTGTGATTTGAATGTTCGGATTGATCATCATTTAAGATTTCATCATTTTGAACACGTTGATCATTTTGATCAGCTTGATCATTTTGATCAAGGGAAGCATCAGCTTCATTGGCAATAGGTTTAAGTCTGTCATAAGGTTCTATGAACTAAACAACATTGCTATTAACTTGATACCTTTAATAAGGTTCAAAGTGATGAAGATATTCATCAGGTTGTTACCTTTCTGATTCATTAATGGTGATATTATCAACTAAAGGTTTTGAGAATTTGATAGCATCAGTGCTTTCATCAAATGTGATGTGGAAGGTTTCTTCAGTTTGTAGTCTTCTTGTATTGAATACCCTAAAGGCTTTGGAAACAAGTGAGTATCTAAGAAAATAATCAGCATTAGATTTTTCATCAAACTTTCCTAAATGATCGTTATGATTATGGATGTAAACCAGACATCCAAAGACATGAAGGAAACTAATGTTTAGAAGTCCCTGATGTGTCGTTGTGCGTAGATATAATTTATTATGAATTTTACTATTTGTATTTTGCCGACTTGACCTAAAAACAACACTAACAGGCAGTGTACCTGATCAGATGTAGCTTAGTTGGTATGTAGAGTGTCAATCACTAAGAGCGAGTGTTAATACTTAAGTCTACAAGTATTTTAGTTATATAAGTTATTCCTAATTTAATCTATGTTATACCTAAGTTAAACCTAAAACTAACGCAAAAAAAGGGGGTTTTTCAGCCTGAGAGACTGGCACGGTTTTGGTTTACCTAGACTAAGATTGGGCGATTAACACACACAAGCTGATATTTAAAAGATAGAGAAGCTGTCAAGCCTATTGTAAGGTAAACGTATTAACCATATTTAATATAATAAAACTTAGGTTTTGGTTTATAAGTGCAATGATTGTCTTATCTCATTGTTGATATATCATTCCTAGATTCAGGCGATACTTGTTCCTAAAACCTAGACATGGAAATTCTGTCACAATTAACCACATTCGCATAAAGCAATCACAGTTGATTATAATCTATCTTATGAGACAATAATGGTGATCTTACTGAATCCTAGCTCATCGAGACTTTACTAACTTACTGCTTAACGGCTCTTTATATACTAGTATTGATGACATCAAATAACGTCTTTTTTATAGCATCATTTATCCTATGTAAATTGCCTATTTTGTATAATTATTGCACGAATTGGTACTTAATTACTTAAAGTTGTTAAATGCAGTAATTATGGAGTAATTGGGGAAGTTTTAGTAAAAGGCGCGCATTTTGGAACTTAAACGAAGAAATCTGAAGAGTACTGTTCTGACAACCTATACGCCATATCCATCAAGGAAGATACGGCGTATCTGTGCCTGCACTTCACAAGTAACCACGAAGATTTGAAGCCCTATACGCTGTATCCAGATTATTCTATATGACGTATTGAAGATCAAGTGAAGAATATTCTGGAATATTATAATCGTGGTCCCTACTCCAAGAAACCCCTAATACACCGTATTAAGTTCATTCAATATGGCGTATCGATGATTTTCTAGAACCTATAAATACAAACCCTAAATACGAATTTTAGGGTGTGCCTATCTATACTTACGAAACCCTAACCATAAAAGTCGATTTCCAGAAACGTGCTTCAATCCATAGGAAAACCCTTGTAATCATCTATACTCTAATAATCGTTTGATTTTTGGTATCATTCGTTTAACTCGGTTAGGTTACCTTGGTTGTTCGTTTATTATGTTTGTATTCGATACAATGGTTATTGGCTAATACCTTTAGGTATTATCTATGTTTATGATAATTTAATGTTTAGTTTATTTATCTCGATTGCTGAATTTATTATTGTTTGTTGATTATGTTTATCAATTTATACTCGTTTACGTGCTTAAGTATGCGACCTATCATTCAACTGGATATAGGAATGCAAAATATAAAGCTAGCTAGATGCCGAGATAGCTCTCCATATCCGTAATTTATATATCTAGAATCATAGGATCACAAAGAATGATCTATCCTTGCCATTGGTTTAGTGAACAAGTTGGACTAGCAGGTGACCTGGGATCAACAAATGACATTCTGATTCCCTTGGTAAGGACCCGGACTGTGGACTACTAGTATATAAAGAGCCGTTAAGCAGTAAGTTAGTAAAGTCTCGTTGAGCTAGGGTTTAATAAGATCACCATTATTAATCTCCTTAGATAGATTATAATCAACATAGATTGCTTTATGTGGATGCGTTTAATTGTGAAAGAATTGGCGTGTCTAGGTTTTAGGAAGAAGTACCGCCTAAATCTAAGAATGATATATCCCTCAGAGATAATACAATCATTGCACTAATAAGCAAACTTGCATTATATTTGATTATTCATGGTTAATACGTTTTCCCTATAATAGGCTTGACCGCTCTTCTATCTTCTGATTATCAACTTGCAAGAGTTATCGTGACCAAAGTAGATATAGGTTACCACCAAAACCCGTGCCAGTCTCTTAGACTGAAAACCCCCTTCACCTTAGAATTAGGACTAACTTAGAACTAACATAGATTAGAACTAACGTAGATAACTAAAATACTGATAGAATTAAGAATTAACGCTCTCGCTCTTAGTAATCTACACTCTACTTACTAACGAACCTACAACTGATCGGGTACACTGCCATTAGTATTTGTTAATAGGTAATTTGGCTAAATATAAATGTAAAACTTAATAATTAATTTACCTATACAGAACGAAGCACATCAAGTTTTTGGCGTCGTTGCTAGTGAGTGAAGTTGTTTAATTCTTGTTTATTAGTATTTTAGTTTAGACTTTGTCTTTTTAGTTTAGCTTATTTTCGTGTGTTTTGTTTTGTGTGTTTGTTTTTCTGCATTGTATATTTTTGCATATTGTGTGTTTCATTTGTTTTTCTGCATTATTAAAGTCCACAGTAATTTTTTGAGTCAAAAATTCAATACAGCGTATTCATCTTTTTTGATACGGCGTATACATTTTTTCTAAACCAATACAACGTATTCGACTTTAACATCAATACGGCGTATTTAGTCTACTGAATACGACGTATTAGTCTATTTGACCTTTTTCTTTTGTATCAAATTTATTATAGTAAATGGACAACCCCGACATTACTATGGAGGAATATATTCGGCTTGAAACTGAGAAAGCTCTTAAAAAAGGTAAGTGTATAACTGGGAAACTGCTACATATGGTAAGATCAGGTATGATGAAGACGTTCATTTCCTAAGATCTTTTGAAACAGAATTCCCAGCTATAGTCTATAATGACGCGTTAACATCTGAACTAGAGCTCTCATGTGAACCCACGGTAAATCCTCAGCATATCGATAAAGTTAATTGGAAAATTGAAATATCATTGTCCGATTCCGATGATGAGAATTACACTATTATATACGATAATGATTCATTTTCTTATAAGATATTTAACGTCGATGATTTAAAATTGGATATGGGCAATAGTCGAACCGTTACCTAATGTAATAAATACCGATGTTGGTGCCTATGCACAAGGGTCAAATAAGCTTTTGGAAACAAGTCATGATGTATCAAGTAAGTTATCAAAACTGAAACTTTTACCAAGGAATTATGTGTTAATATCGTAACTTGGAATTATCTTAATGACGAGATGCTAATAAATCTTATTAAAAATTTGTATGTGCCATTTGGCATCTCGTTCGACCCTAAGTTGTTTTATAAGGATGGGACTTGAGTTGGAAGCTTGGCTTAAAATTGCACGCATCATTGCGCAAATTGCACACATCATTGCATTGCATTTAAAATTTCGCATCATGGTGCCTAATGCAAGGCCATCCCATATTGCGTTCGCATTATATCGCAATTTATCGCATTTGTGTAATGCTAGCAACTGTCGCAATTATCGTAATCTAGAATTTAGTCATTTTTGTCAAAATTAAACCATACAAACGTTAACAACGTTTTAATGGCCGTTTAAAGATACAACTTGTTAAAAGACGTAAAAAGAAAGCACAATAACGAAAATATAGTATCTTGTGTTTTGCTAAGTGTTTTTATGTCAAGCTTTGATTTTGATTTATTTCTTATAAAAATTGATTATTTGCCTAAATCCAATATGCTAGTAGCTTGTTTTATAAGTTTATTGCATTTATTGGTACTTGGTGGCATATACTATGCATAAATATTTTTCATATTTTTTTAATACTAAACGCATCGCATCCAAATTGCGCTCACATTCGCATCACGCATCACGCAATGGCCTGTGGGGCCTTTAGCGTATTGGATCGCAAAACGCATTTTTAAACCAAGGCTGGAAGTAAGTCTAACTTAAAGACTTTTCTATAAACAAAAGTGCTTGCCGGGAGACAACCTGGAATGTTATTTTTCAATTTTTATCGAGTCTGTCTTCCCAGACACTCGATACGGCGTATCCAATCTCAATAGATACGGCGTATTGAAGGTCTGTACGTTATCTAGTCTTTTATTTTTTATTTTTTATATTTTTTTATTTATTTTCTGCATTTAAACATTATTGTCAGATTATCTTTACGGCGTATTCATGAATATGATACGGCGTATTTGACAATCTTACCCGTACCTTAGATAATTTTTACAAGTCTCAACACGGCGTATCCTGTATTTGGGATATGGCGTATCGACTTCCTGTATAGTTTTTTCGTTTTTGTTTTTGTTTTCTAACCATCGAATACCGAAGATAGAATTGCATAGGTTTTTCTTATATCTTATACAGGACCTTATTGAACGAAAATGACAACTTTGGTGGAGTATTTATATTCTGGAATTCTGTGTGTTATAGTCATGCTGGTATACAGACCCGCATTTACAACACACATTCTTGCTCATAAACGTAACATAGACGATCATACCGAGCAAATCCCAGGGGAGTTTCTCGTTCTTTTAATTTTCTGTCTTTAATGTTATATTTATACAACGAGTTCGTTGTATATCTCAAGTGGAGGAGGAGAATTAGAACGCTTACTTCTCCATATTTTCACAATAAAATGTTTAAATTATGCCTAAATTTAATTTTTTTAGCATACTTTTATGAAATTATTAGTTACATAACCCGCACACATAAACCGCACACATAACCCTTGTTAGGTTCATAAAAAGTGTCGATTATGTGGTTTAGTTATATTTAGTTAATAGTCTTTATTTTGTTTAGTATAAAGTAGCTTGTAATAAGGTATATTATGCTAAAATAAAGAATAGCATAATTACCAAAGATTAGGGACTAGAAGTGAAAAATAAAGGAAGGGAAGGCTCCTTCCTTCTCCTATAAATACCCCTCTAATCATCATTAGAGGGTGATGCTTTTGTAATAAACATTTTCCCTTTTCCCTCCATTTATAACATTTGAAATTTAAATACTTTCCCTCCACTACTATTCTCTCTAAGCTTTCATGATTGATAATGTATGATTCAAGATAAACAAGACCTAACAAGTGGTATCATATGCCATTAGAGAACACGAGTGAGTCGATTTGTGCATTTTTTCTACGTCCAAGAACCTCGTGATGACACTCGGTGAATTCGGTTGAGGTGTTTGAGCTTTCGAGTTGAGTTTTGGCAGTAATCTTGAGTATTTGGGCGTTATCGAGTGTTATCGAGTGTGGTGTTTGCATTTTCAATAGTTTTCTACAGTTCCCGGAAGCATTTCTGCATTCTCGGAAATTGTTTTTATACTCTCGGATCATTTTTCTTAAAGTTTTAGGAGTTTCAGTAGCATTTGTAGTCTTATCTCGACAGAAAAGTATTGTAATAGATATATACGCATTTTTGGTTCTATCGAAAATCGTATATTCGGAGGATATTGTTAAACTTGGTTCTATCGAGTTCTATAGCCTTTCACACATTTTCAGTTCTATCGAAAAGTGTGAATAAGGAATTGGTGCTTTTAAATCCCGGAAATAAGATTACTAAGTGTTAAAATACATCAAGATCACGGTTTGATCGTAAATTGGGATTTTGAAAAACAAATTTGTCAATTCCTAAAAACTCAGAAATCAAATTCGGTTTTATCGAATTTGATGTTTTAAGTGTTTAGGATTATCCAGTAATCATAAATTTTGGTTTTATTGAGATGGTGGTTATTGATAATCC
This sequence comes from Tanacetum coccineum, assembly GCA_026074375.1. Lineage (NCBI taxonomy): Eukaryota > Viridiplantae > Streptophyta > Magnoliopsida > Asterales > Asteraceae > Tanacetum > Tanacetum coccineum. The sequence goes on from BQNB010155594.1 coordinate 15,337, forward strand.
ATAATCTTCGAATTTTTCAAAATTCGGTTCTATCGAGTTTC
>BQNB010155596.1:0-15376 GCA_026074375.1 Tanacetum coccineum
AAAAAAAGCCCAATATCTTTTCTATAATAAAAGAATTACGCTATTTTAGAGCAATTATGACAAAACATTATTATTGAAAAAAATAGACCAATCAGGTTGCTTTATTTTGACACGTGACAAAATCAAGCAATGTAATTGGCCAATAAAAGTCAAAATTGGAGTTCAATTTGGTTAACGTTTGATAAATTTCGTCCAGAGAAACAAATGTATATAAAAACATATGTGTCAAAATTCTAAAAAGAAAAAAATATCAAAAAAGCGGCCGGAATGTTTAATCGTATATTTAGAAAATAACACCGAATGCATAAGTCTCTTTCTCAGCCGCCTATGAACCCTAAAAGTTTTCCTTCTCACAAACCTAATCATTGTTTCCTTCCCAAATTCATCAGTAACTTTTTTTATGAACCAATAAGTTGATGATTTTAACATCGTCCGGTAACTCATCTTTAATTCATCTTTTTTGATGTGGTAATTATTCAATTAACCAATCTGTTTTGATTTTTTAATTTACCCTAATCTGATCAATGATATGAGTTCAAGTCAAATAGTAAACGGTCAACGAAACGACAAACGACAGTTAAACTCAACTTTTGGTGGGAATTTCTGTTACTCACAATTCGTCATTATAAATATCATTCCATTGTATCTTTTTATTTTATCATTCATATCCTATCCTGTAACAAATTACTCTTGTTATGTGTCATGTTTGCATTGGATATCATACGAAAGTAGAGTGTAGAGGAGAGGAAGCTAGAGATTATTTTTACACATTTTTAATTTTCATTAAGAAAGGAAAAGAGAAGGGGGTTGAGGAGAGGATTACAAAAACAATCAACACTAAATACCTCTAACTAAGGGGTATTTATACTTATTCTCTCAGCCTTTTATTTTTCATACTTTGACTATTTGTCTCACTTGGTCAACATTTTTTTAAGTTTGACCAAGCTTGACTTATTACATAATAAATACTATTTTCTAGACTATTTATTACAAGACCAATTCATTGTTAATAATTAACATTTTTAATTCCTAACAATCTCCCCCTAAGGGTTGATTATTACTGACGCCTCATCGTCGGTAGAATTGGTCTTTCATTCACAAACGACTCTCATGTTCTCATCTGCTCACGGTGCCTTAGACGCTTGATTATTTCTCTTTCGTATGCCTTCATTATATCAAGATCTAAATCACCTAGCAGTGGTGGTTTCTTCCATAAACTATATCTCAAAGATCTTCAGCCTTTCTTCCCACAAAATTCCATCCAGCATTGTATTACAACAATAAGATTATCTAAAGACAATTACCCTTTTTTAAACATTTATACATTTTGTGAACCTTTTGATGTCTTCTGACTCTTTGCCCGTTTCTCCCCGCCAAGAGGCCCATCATTTGCCTTGATGTGCATCATGACCTTTGCCTGAAGTGGCTGATGAAGAAGACTTTTCAAATTTTTTCTTGAGAACATCTCACATCTCTGGGTCAGTAGCTTGAGCATGAAGATCTGATTTCATCTTCAAATAGAGTTGTGGTTTCAAATCAACAGTTATTTTTGTAGTTGATATGCTAGTTGTAGGATGAACATTAAGAACTTTGTTCTTCATATGAATCTTAAACAGTTCTTCAATAATCTTTGGAGCATAAGCAGCAAATTATTTTGATACCAACTCAAGGACAACGTCTGCAATTATCTCTCTGTCTTTCTTTACCGCATCATTAACCATTCTTGGAATTGCTTCTTTAATAAGCTCATTCGTTTTTGCTATAGTAAGTTCTGGAACTAAATTGTTAAGATTATTAGACATTTCCTTCATTTTATAATCAAAATAGTCTTTAGTAATAAAGGTATTTGTCATTTATTCCCTGAGTTGACCACGTATCTTACTCAGTTCAGCAACACTTCATGGAAGGTTATCTTGTTTTGTGGTGGATGTAGGTTGTAACATGTTTTGATCTGTGTGTGTTAAGTAGCCGGTGTAGGTGAGACATTTGACAGTCAAATTCCTCAGAAATTGTCTTATCCAAAGAATAAAGTGGTCCTAGGGGATCTAGGGGTGAGGGAATAGGTCGTCGATTATCTCTAGTCCTATCTTCCAAACATCACACGACACTTTGTTTCTGACAAATGCAATGATATTTATGATCGATGCGTCATCGTCATTATTTTTCATTATCATCACGACTTCTGGATTTCTCCTTATGACTCTTTGGGCTATATAATCTTGTTCTAGTGTCTTCGTCATATTGGAAAAAGAATCAGCAAAATGCACTAGCATTAGATTCTTCATCATCACCCTATATACTATCTTCCAATATCCTCCTCGTCACTTATCTTTGAACATCATCATGTTGTGTTTGCTCTTTCCAGACAATCTGTAGCAGTTATGTATGGCAAGGCTTAGTTAGTTGCTTACAACAATCTCATCTCGTTCTTATCATCACTTGGAGGTGGAATAGTAAAGTAGTACTTGGTTTTTTTGCTTGATTCAGTAACTTTCAAAGATTTCCTTGGTGTACTCGATTCTCCAGCAACGTACTTTGCTTTTTACGTTTCTTTAAAAACAAATTCACGCAGTAGGGGTAGGTGTCATAGGTGGCTCTTGGTGTCATTTGTTCCTTTGGTAGATTCAATTGTCTGGCTGAATCGTTTTGGAACGTCTACCCTATAACAAACTTTATTCATATTCCTTTAATCTTTAGTGGCAAATATGTCATTATTAGAAGCTCACTAGAATCAGTATCCCTTCTAGGGTCACATTCCCCGTAGAATACACAATCCTCTTGGAATATCATCCTGTGTGAAGTTAATCTCTTTATGTCTCTGGGAAAATAGAAGGAAACTTCTCATAAGATCAGTAATAATAAGCTTAGTGAAGCGCAGGGTACTGAATATTCTTTTCTTCTACTGAGCACCGGTTGGTAAGAAATCCACCACAGATAAGTCCTGCATAATCAACATGAACACAATTGATCACGGCATGAAAAATTTAAAGAATGTTGATCTTAGTCTGATCATGACCTGATGTTCTAGTAGTAAGACAATGATAGAATACTTTGAACATCTTTTGTCATGGTTGAGCAAGATTCTTTGTGTAGAAAGCGCATACTTTGTCAACAATTCCTTCATAGCCAACAATCTTCAGAAATCTCGAGATAAACTTAATGATCATCTCTGGAGTCTCATCTTTTGTCCGAAGAAAATACACCCAAGTATATCAAGAGTAATCATCGACAATCACTAGAATATATCGTTTCCCATTTAAAGTTTCAACCCTCATTGGTTCGCACAAATCCATATGAAGTAATTCAAGTTTGGAATTTATACTTAAAATCAACTTGGATGGAAATGTAGCCTTTTTGCTCTTTACTTATTCACAAACAGAACATAAGTGATCTTTGTCATACATAAATCTCAGAAGCCCATCAATTACATCATTTTTAGAAAGTTGATTAACGGTACCAAAATTCAAATGAGAAAAACATTGGTGTCATAACCATGATTTAGTTGAAGTGGCTTTAGACATTAGGCAAACTAGAGATGAAGCCGACATTTCAGAAATTGAGATGGTATAGAGATTAGAGTGACGAGAACCAGTAAGTAAATCTTCACCCTCCAAATTTCGTACAAAACAAGTGTTTGAACGAATGGCTACTTCAAGATCTCCATCACAAAATTGTTAAACCAAGAAAAGATTGTGTCCGAGACCTTCAACATAATACACGTAACATATGGTAAGATTGCCTTGAACATAATCTCCATATCCAATGATTGCAGCGAAGTTATAATTTCCAAAGCAGATTGTGCCCATGAATTTCTCAACGAAATTTCTTAGCAGTTTAAGATTCCCAGTCATGTGCTTTGAACATCCGCTATTAACAATCCAAAAGACAAGTCGAATCACCTGCATCACATGAAACAAATTCGGATGGAGGAGTTGGTAATTTGGCTACCCATTTCTGAGTGGTAACCGGTGTTTTAGAGTTAGTTCTATGACTAGCACTACTCTTAGACACATGTGGTGGTGTTTTAGCATTCGAGCTCTTAGGTGACCAATTAAAACAGGATTGGTTTACAAACCACTTTTGCCACTTCCTACTTATTTTAATCTTGTTTTTCATGTAAGTGCTAAGTGTCTGACTTTGCCTAGATTCTGGAGTTAGTGGTGAAGCACGAGAGACCATATCTGTTTCTTTTGGGGTTGTAGCAACACTAAACCTAGATTTTGCAACTACTGGAGTATCTCCTAGTTTACTAGATTTCGTGGCTATAAGGGAAGTGAATAAGGCTCTTTTTACCCCTAAAATTTGAAGACAAAGCATAACGAGCAACACATTTATCATGAGAAATCATAAAAACATCTTTGCCACAAGAAACACATACAAGATTCGAACCATCATGAACAACATTTACAGTCTTAGATTTTAATTCAGTTGTTTTTTAAACAGAAACATTCGAATTCATTGTATCATTCTTATTAGCAACTGAAGTAAAACTACTTTGCGATTTCTTGACATCCTTAGAAGTGCGCTTAGACTTAGTGTTCAACAAGACTCTCTTCTTCGAATTAGTATCCTTAGACTTTGATCTACTAAAACTACTAGAACTTGCTACTCTTGTAGAGTTACAAGAAAACTTGTTAGTTTTATCTACTGGCGTTTTTGTTTCTATTTTTATGATTCTATACATGCCTCTAGCGATTACATTTGCATTCGTTTTCTGACGTTGCTTGTTTTTAGAAGTAGAACATGAAGTGACTGGTTTTGACCTTATCTGTTTTTATTTCAACATTAGAAACTATCTTGGCTTTTAAATCTTTGTTTTTGTTTAGCGGTGTGACACAAACTAGTTTCTCTAAGGTTGCAGATTTGTTAAACTTAGTGTTCACATTCTTTTCCTTTTCAGCAAGTTTAAGCTTTGCTTTGAGTTCGGAAATTGTCATCGAAAGATCTTGATTCTCAACATACATATCAGCATATACATAAGTCTTTTTATTCATTCTTAATTAACTCATTGACTTCTTATTGATATTAAACCCGTGTTGCTTTGATTGAATTGAAAAGGTTTTGATATTCAAGTTTTATATTTTCCCTTTCTTGAATAGTTGATTTAACTTGAATTTTTAGCAACACGTTTTCATTAGTCAACTTTGTCATCATTGACTTCCAAGAGACATCACAAGCCTTTTTTCCCTTTTTGATGTTGCATTTTAAGATCAAGATCAACGTATTGAGCTTTAGCTCTTTTGAAATAGTTTTCAAGAATCTTAATTCATTGTTTCATAGTGGCTTGGATATCTTTGGAGTCATTTAATATTTTCTCTTTTTCAAGCACTAACATCTTAATTTTTTTGTTTCTCAACAGATATCAGCACACATTCCCTAATTTCTCTTGACAAGGATGCTTCCAAAAGTTGATCAATTTCTTTTTGAAATTTTTTATATTTTTGAGATTGGTTCTCAACTTTCTTTTCTATTGACTCAAAAATATCTAACATCTCCTGTACGTCTTCTGTAATTTCTTGTTTAATTTCCTTTGAGCATCTTCTTAATGAGATAGACATCGGAATTACCCCAGTTTTGTAAAATTGTCTTAACACATCTTGATCATCATATATAAGCGCTCTACTTCTATATTTTGGAAGAGTTTGATCGATTTTTGTTTGCAAATCACCAACTGACTTTTCCAATTTTACAAATAATTGTAGCAATTTATTTTCACTAGGCATCTTTTTCAAAGGTAAATCCGACATCCCTATGCTCGACTCAAAAGGTACATTAGAAGTAGAAGGAGTTAAAAATATGTTTGTTCAATAGGAATTTCTTGTTGAGGAACAAATGTTTCATAAAGAGCATTTAATTTCTCATAATTTAGTTGAATCGTTTTATCTTTTATTTTCAATCGACTTTCTTTTGTGTCCTCAAGAGTTTCCTCAGAGTCGGGTGAATGAATTATTAATTTAGTGCTTTGAAGTCTTTCACTATCATACATTTAAGGTTGTGCTACAATTGCTCTCTTGAGACGTTTCGGATTTTGATAACCCAGCCCAGCTTTTAAGAAAGGGTCATAAACCTTGTTTGGTTTTTTCCCAAGCATATAAATTGGTTGAATCAATTGTCCCATTTTGTAAACAATCCGATCATGAGAATTGAGTTTCTTTTCAAAATATACAATATCTTCAAGATATTTGTTTTCTCTTGCTTTAAAAGCCTTTTTGGATAACTCAGTTTCATGTCGTATTCTGACAGTCGCGTTTTCTAGTTGAAAAAATTCATCTTGAATCTTATCTTTTTCTTTTATAAGATTATCAATTTTGTCTTTGTCAACATGTATTTTTTGTTCCAACTCTTCATATGCTTCTTTGTAATCTAAAGATTGAACAGGTTTCTTTTCTAGATTTTTTACCCTTTCCTTACACGTCTCAAGTTCCTTTTGTAGCAATGCTTTTTTATTGTTCAGTTCATTATTCAGTCTACGTTGATTTTTAGCTTCGTTTTGAACATTGTATATCAGAGATTCAAGTGCAACAGATTGATCATGAGCATATGAATCATGTTCATTTGTTCCACTATTATTATCCACATCAAGGATCGTCGAATATGATACAAGAATCAATTTGATCATCATCAGATGTGTTAATAATAGTTTTGAGTTTTGCATGATTCGTATGTTCATGAACATTTTTGGAACACATTCCACTTATGGGATTGATTTGTGAACTATTTAGCTCACTGATAGTCTCAGCATCATGTTTTGGCTCAGCATCAGCTTTGTTTTCTGCTGGTTGAATGCGTGCCATCATGATTACTACTGCATTTTGCTCTTTCAATGTATCATCTCCATAAGCATTGTCTAGCATGAAATCATTTTCTTCTTCATTGAGGTTGCCTCCAGCTTCATCTTTCATCGCCAGCAATCATTTATTCCCTGAAATAATTTGCATCACGAACTTTGGGTTTTGGACAATCACGGGCATAGTGGCCTTTTTCGTTGCAGTTGTAACATTGAACATTTGACTTTCTCGGATTTGATTTAGTTCATGGAATACGCTAAAAAATCTAATCATTTGCATTAATCTGCTGAATCTGACCACTTCTTGCATTAGCTACTTGATTTTGGTTTTGTCTCCCTACATTCCTGTTACCATTCCAAGCATATCCAACATACTTGCTTTGTATGTCAACCCTACCATCATGTCTCACTGCATGATAGAATAACGTTGAGTGATTGCTCTTGCTAATAACATCATTGCAGTTGTAAGCTTGACTTCCTGAGCATCCCCTTGTATCTTCCTTTGATAATCTTCATCATGATCAATGACTGATGAAGGATGAGTGACATAGTATGGTTGTGGTGAATGAAAATATAAAGGACTTGCATGAGAATGTAAAGAATGAACATTTGAATGAGCTACTAAGGCTAATGGATCATGATTCCTTGCAGCTTTTTTTCTCTTGATGCATTGACATGTGGTTCATATTCAGTTTCCTTGATATTAGAATTTTAAAGAGTCATGGTAACATATTTACTCCACTCAGGTTGCAATGAATTGAGAAACTTGGTGTTGATTGAGATTATCATAGGGCGAATTTCATTCTGATACTCTTTGGTGGCACATATGTCATCATTAAGAAGCTCACCTGGAATCAGCATCCCTCTAACGGTCACATTCCCTGTAGAATACACACTCCTCAATGGAATATCATCCTTGATGGAATGCTAATACTCTTCAAGTCTCTATGAAATAGAAGGAAACTTCTCCATAAAATCAGCAATAATAAGCTTAGTGAAGCGAGGGTACTGAATCACATCTTTCTTCTACTGAGCACGGTGTTAGAAATCCCACCACAGAAGTCTAGCATAATCGACATGAACACAATTGATCACGGCATGAAAAATTTAAAGAATGTTGATCTTAGTCTGATCATGAGATGATGTTCTAGTAGTAAGACAATGATTGAATACTTTGAACATCTTCTGTCATGGTTGAGCAAGATTCTTTGTGTAGAAAGCGCATACTTTGTCAACAATTCCTTCATAGCCAACAATCTTCAAAAATCTCGGGATAAACTTCAAATCTGATGGTACAATAAACGGATGACCAAGAGTTTCCACCGACATTTTGCGTGTATCACGAAACATATCAACAGTGTAAATGATTGTTTCTCGATCAATTGTGAAACTAATAGTATCTTTAGTATTCGGTACTTTCTTTACAGTTTTCCATAACTGTTATAGATACACAACTGGAACATCTGCAGTCGCAGTCAGAGCATAACTCAAAGCATGATCAATCAGAATTTGTCACACAATCTTGTATTCCACAGAGCATGGAATATTCTGGAACACAACATAATTGTTAAATCTTCAAATGCCTTGGAACTTAGGAACAAGTGGATCAGCAGGAATGATTTGTTGTTGTTGTTGAGCCATGATGATTAATGTATGATGAAATGAAATGATTAGTGAAATGAGATAAGGATATAGAATACACAATTATATAACATTTTTGTCTCTTTCCACTCTGTTTATTTTTATATGCTCTGGCAGTTCTTTTTGAGCATGTTTTGATCATTTTGTTTCTCATGTATCAATTCTTGCTTTTTTGTTTACATGTCATACGCTTTACTCGTATAATTCTTTTGATCTCTTTTTGTATGCTCTGACATTTATTTTTCGAGCATACTTGGATTTGCTTTTTCGCGTATGGATTTTCTATCTCTTTCTATTTGAGTTTCCTCACTAAAAAGCAATTTGTGAAATGATACTCTTTCAAGAATAGTAAAGATATACTCTGGTTTTGAAAAATATCAATTTGGAAAAAAACACTTGTAGTGAAAACCATTGATGTTTAAGAAATCTAAGAGTATAACTTTATATTCTAAAAAACTTTTTAGTAAAAGAGTACCACTTTTGACACAAAAGTATGACTTTTTTTATATAAACATGAGATAAATTTCCAAAATCGCGTGTTTTTTCAAAGATGTTTGAAAGAATGATGATTATACAACAACTTATGAAGCAACAACTGGATGGTCTCTAAGTCACTCACTCCTCATTATGTTCATTGCAGAAAATGGTCAAAACCGAACATGACTTAGACCATTTACCTAATTGAGTTCAAAAGACAGTCATAAACTATGTTGAACGGTTTTAGAAACACTCCTTTTCAAAACTTTGGAATTCGCCTTTTGAAACATGAGAAATCCTTTAAAAATGATCACAGACATTGAATCACAACTTTCATTCATTTTTCACAAATCATTTGAATCAGTGAATGAAAAAATTTAGCTATCAAAACATATTCTTATATACGATAACTGAATGGTCAGTAGATCACTCATTCCTCATTCTGTTAATTCAGAAAATGGTCGTAACCGGACGTGATCTTCACCATTTGCCCCATTTATCAATATAGAAATATGAGTTTATAACCAAATTTATCAATGGATATGTTGAATGCCATTTGTTTAACGGTTAAGCCCATTTGAGTATCCGTAACCCAAAGTATTAGCCCATTTAGAAGTTTCCGAAACCCATTAACAAAACCCATTAATGAATATTCGAAACCCAAAATTTAGCCCATTTGATTTTTACGAAACCCATAACAACAGCCCAATTATCATTTACGAAACCGTTTATTTTGGCCCAATTGAGATTTACGAAACCCATGCGATTTACGAAACCGTAACTTAGACTTTTATCTAAAACTACTTTTGTATGGATGAGAACATATTAAAAATGACGATCAAGACAATATTTCATGATTAAGAATAATAATATCATCCTAATATCAATCTAAGTTTAGTTTTATGTCTGAAAATCTATGATCATGCATACGAAACCTCTTACGGTTACGTAACCCTCTCATTCATAGTCCAAACATGTTGTTTTCAGTGATCTAAGAACACAAATCATATCAATAAACCCTTGATAACATTTTGCCTAAATGAATTTAACACAATCATAACATTCAATTTCACGAAACCCTAGATCTAAAACGAAACCTATGAAACAATTAATTAAGCCAGTTAAAGAGATAAGGAATCGAATCAGATCATGAATCCTTACGTTTGATTAACACAAAGGATCGTAAAACGATTTGGATCGTGTATGCAAAGTTACGAAAGCTCAAACGTTTTGTGAGAATAAATATAACTCCCCTTTGAACAAATATTCATTTTTAAAAAATTCCTTTTATGTTGAATGAAATTTATTCAAGAGATTGTTAATTTTACATTTAAGCTCTCATTTTTGAATTTCTGATGATGAAGTGAGTGAAAATTTTATAACTCACCCTCAAATAAATATCTAATTAAAGAATTTATTTAAAAGATAGTTACTTTTATAGTTTTAAACACACTTGAGAAGAATTTTCAAAGTCAAAAAAAATCTATAACTCCCCTTTAAATAAATATCTAACTAAAGAACTTATTCAATAGATTGTTACTTTTGCAGTTTTTAGCACACTTAATTTTTCAAATATAATGACTTTTGAGAAATGATTTATGTTTGTGAATGAAAATGATTACAAAACACATATTTTAAGCTGTGACAATTCATTTTGATGAATGATTAACTACCCCTCAGTGAATGATGCATTAGAAGCGATGAAAAGCACAGTTTGGAAAAAATGGCATCATTGAACTGAAAAATTAAAGAATATATGTGTTTGCATCATTTAAATTTTATTTTTGTGTTTTATGTTTTACAAATTTTGTCTTTTGTTTTTGATATTTTGAACAGAAATTCACAATATTTTTGTTTGTTTTTTATTATTTTTCATTGCATTTTTTATTTTGTTTTTGTATGTATTTACAAATATTTTGATGTTTTATCTTTCTTTTCTAAAAAGATAACTTTGCGAGACGTTCCAACTGTGTTTGAGTCATACATCGCATACCAATCCTGTGAACTAAATACTCAAACCTTTCTTTTGGAAGGGCTTTTGTAAATAGATCAGCAAGCTGATATTCCGTCCCGACAAAGTAAAGTTTAATTGTACCTTGTTCAACTTGCTCCTTGATAAAATGATATCAGATGTTGATGTGCCTAGTACTAGAATGTTGTACCGTATTACAAGATATGGAAATTGCACTCTTTGAATCACATTACATTAGAATCTTGGTGTAACGATATCCATAATCTAGCAGTTGCGTCCTTATCCAAATGACTTATGCGTAGCATGCAAATAAGGATACATACTCCACTTCCGCAATTGACATAGCTGTACAATCTTGCTTTTTAGACGACCGAATAACTAGCTTGTCAGCATCTGCATATGCAATTAGCTCAAATCCATAATCCTTCGAGTACCACAAATAAGGATACATACTCCACTTCCGCAATTGACATAGCTGTACAATCTTGCTTTTTAGACGACCAAATAACTAGCTTGTCAGCATCTGCATATGCAATTAGATCAAATCCATAATCCTTCGAGTACCACAAACCCATGTTAATGGATTGTCTGAGGTAATAAAAGATCCTTTTGACCTCTTTGAGGTGTTTCTCAGTTAGGCGTGCCTGATATCTTGCACAGACAAATGTTGCAAAGGCAATATCTAGTCGACTCGCAGTGAGATACATGAGACCCCCAATCATACTACGGTATTTAGTCTGATCAGTTGGGGTGCCCTGTAAATCTGCGTCGATTATGGTTGTAGCCATTGGTGTCGTAATATCATCACATTTTCCCATCCCATGCTTTCAAAGAAGCTCCATAGTGTATTGTAATTGGTTTATGAAGATTCCACGGGGTAATTTATGAACCTGAAGTCCGAGAAAGAACTTTATTTCACCCATCATTGACATTTCAGAATTATCTTTAATTAGTTTTGCAAATCTGTTTAAAAAATTGGATTTGTTAAACCAACAATAATGTCATCGACATATATCTGAACTAATAAAATGTCATCCCTATGTATTATTGTGCAAAGTGTTGGATCAACAATACCTTTTGTGAAATGGTGGTCAATCAAGAATGAGGAAAGCTTGTCATACCATGCTCGAGGTGCTTGTTTGAGACTGTACAGAGCTTTCTTAAGACGATAAACGTGGTTACTAAAGCTCGGATCTACAAATCTGTCTGGCTGACTTACAAAAACTTCTTCTTTCAGTAGACCATTAAGGAATGTAGTCTTTACATCCATCTTATATATTGTAAAGTTCTTGTGAGCCGCATAAGCCACAAACATTCGAACTGCTTCTAGTCATGCTACTGGAGCAAACGATTCCTCAAAATCGATTCCTTCTTGTTGACTATAACCCTTGGCAACGAGACGAGATTTATTCCGAATTATAGTGTTTTCAGCATCCGTCTTGTTTTTCCAAAGCTATGCAATAATAAAAGATGCTCGTATTGAATTAAGGGCTTGAACTATATATTATATGCTCGTATATAAGCTGCAATTTTTTTTCCATCTTATAATTCTATTGGGTTTCATACAAGATGCCATATTTGTTTTTCAAAAATTTCAGAAGTGTAGCAAGCCCCAATTTTAAGAGCATCTTATTTATTCATCTATTAACTCGTTTTGCACTAGTAGTTCCTTAATCAATAAGATGTATTGATCCATATTTTGTTTTACTTAATTACTTAATGTTCCTCAAATAAATTAAGCATAAGCTACAAGTTTGTCTCCCATGCATTGCTTATGGTAGTAAAAACTTAGTGATTTAACTCATGTAAAATGCTAAATTACTTCATTTGCATATACATATAGATGATTGATTAGTGGCTTACGTAAGGTGGGAGTAATCGTGAACTTCATAACTAGGGGGAGAAGGCGCATAAATTAAAACAACACCTGAGACCAATAGTCAAATAAAAGGAGTATACATGAAGAATGATCTAAACCATATTAGTCCAATAAATTAATTTTGTAACGTGATAATTATAAAAAACAAATATCATAACATGAGAGAAACAAGTAGATCCCGATGACAATTATTCTTAAATAAAGAGGTTGGTTTGTACAAAATACAATCTTAGAAAACAACAATCACACAGTTCACAGTTGTAATGGGAATTGTGAAATTTCTTATTTTAAACCTCATGTTGCTTAACCTAAACATTGGAGAAATATGCTTTACCCAAACATATCTCAAGCATGTTAAGTTACTGAAATGGATCGCCACTGTAAAATCCTAAGAAAACATATCCCATACAGATCATGTACATGATTCCTCTACCAAAGTATAGTTCTTAATTTTGGTTCTTTAGGTACAACTGAAATTGACATGTGGTATATTTCAAACATTAGTGAGTAATACAACTTTGTATTATAGTCCTTAATCTTGTCATTCTTTGCGTGACTTGGTCCGCCCTTATTATTAACATGAGATACAAGAGTTTGCACAAAGAAGGGAGACAAAATGTAGATCAATGCATTTATTCACAGACGTTGCAAAAAATTCTTCAAAATTATTGCATTTAACTATAGATTATTTTCGTGATGTTAAAGTGCTTTTAAAAGCGCATCCTTCACCCCACAATCATTTAGCAAGAGTTCCCAAGACGGTTCATCATTGTAGTTTTTTATAACCCAAGTGCCACATGAGGGAAAATCCAAACGTATCTCGAAATGATTGTGGGGTGAAGGTTTTGGACCTTTCTAAGTACATGATGGATTAGCAATAGTTTCACCCTCATATATGTAAGTAGGTAACTTGATTAGTTTACCGGAGGCGCATATAACTATTTAGTGTGTATAATATCACTTAATTAATTGTACCTTTAAATTTAGGATATGCAATGCATTGATCTACATTTATTCACAGACGTTGCAAAAAATTCTTCACTCATATATGTAAGTAGGTAACTTGATTACTTTACCAGAGGCACATATAACTGTTTAGTGCGTATAATATCACTTAATTAATTGTACCTTTAAATTTAGGATATGCAATGCATTGATCTACATTTATTCACAGACGTTGCAAAAAATTCTTCAAAATTATTGCATTTAACTATAGATTATTTTCGTGGCGAGTATGATTTCTGATTGTTGTGTTCAATCGGATTTGCAAAGTTTTTTTGCCGAAAACGAAATGATTTTTATTGATTCAAAAAACAGGAAAAAAACTGGTATATGATGATTTTGGTTTGTAACCAAACAAGCTCTGATGCCAAATGTTCGCCCCAACCGTATGGATCTATGGTTTTAAACTTAGTCACGATATACCAAAAATGAAATAAACGTTGTTTTCATTAATCTGTCATCATGAAGATGATTGTTTACATGTCTTCTATTTATACATAATGAACAGGCACAAAGAAAAGGTTGTGATGGTTCGAATGAACCAACAGGTGTGTCTTTCCATGAATAACTGCCTTATAACTAACTTGTAACTAACTTATAACTAACTTTGTTTTCCAGCAGATTGGGATTAACCCAACATTCTCCTCCTTAATCACAATCGCTTTGTCGTAGATCTTTAAGTCCAGTAAGTTGTCTCATTGTTAGGAACTTGATCTTCGGTAGTCAATCTTCAATATCTATGATTCTTGTGTAGTAGTCTCGCATAACTCCACTTGGTTTTTAATTCTTTTGTAGTTGTCTCACATAACTCCATTTAGTCTTCGTTCTTGCTTCCTTTAACACTCACTGTAATATTGATCGAATTTTGGAATTTTCTGCACTCCCTGCTGTCTTCTGCACTCCCTGTGGTTTCTGCACTCTCTGCGATTTCTGCACTCTCTGCGATTTCTGCACTCCCTGCGGTACTCTCGTTGTATCATTTCCTTTCAGTTATAGTCGCCATAAGCAATGTTGGCTCTAAGTCTTCTTCAATAAGATTGGACTGTTCTCTGACTTGATTCTTGCGTTTGTTTGGACATTCATAGGCATAGTGTCCAAGTTTGTGACATCGGTAACATGTGACTTGAGATTTGTCTCTTGTATCTTCTTCAAAAGACGCTCGTTCTTCCCTTTTAGATTGATAATTGTTCTTGTCTTGTTCTCGGCCTCGAGACTGGTTAAATCTTCCCCGACCACGTTCTCTAAAAGGTTTTCCTTGGCCTTCATGTCGTGTGAACATCAAACTCTCTTGACTGTCCACTGGTATTTCCTTCTTACTTTTAAGTCTTTCTTCAAATGTCTTCAATCTTCCGATTGCTTCGTCTACTGACATCTCGTCTAAATCTGATGGGTTATTAAAACCCGTGTATCCCTTTGATGCTATTCCTGTGCGCCCCTTTTTTCTTTTGGAGAAAACGCGTCTCTTTGTTGAGACCTGTCGGTTTTCCTTCTTCTTTCTTTGTGGTGGTTAATCCGCCGATTGTATGGCCTGTTTAACCGTCCTTGTTCTCTACGATTGTGTTCTGAACCACTGGATTCCCTTGATTGTTGTGCGAAATTAGGGTTTCGCACAATTGGG
>BQNB010155597.1:3671-15376 GCA_026074375.1 Tanacetum coccineum
AAAGGGACGCCGCGTGAAATCACTCTCAACGCGAAAGAGTCGTGACACAGGTGCCTCATGTGTCACGGTCATGGTACCTCCATGACTAGGTGGTAAGTCATGTAAATCATGGTCATGCATATATATATATATATATATATATATATATATATATATATATAGCTCGGGCAATAGAATAAGTCATGAAATCAACATGTAAGGGATCATGGCAAAAGACATAAAAATGGGGAAGCCTGGGGATGAATCATGAAAAGAAAGAATGTCCTTACTGAAAGGACGGAATATCCGTACCTTATGTCCAGCAGTAACGGAAAGAGATGGATAAGAAGATGGAAGCTACTCCTGCTTAATGCGATCTACATGTTAGAGGGCATATATAAGTTACTTGTTCATGATTAAGGTTACTTTCCATTTTTAGCAACTTTCTATTTTTAGCAACTTTCTATTTTTAGCAACTTTCTATTTTTAGTAACTTTCTATTTTTAGTAACTTTCTATAATTAGCATGATTCCTTGATTAGTACGTTCCATGATTAACATATTCCATGATTAATATATTTCATGATTAGTATTCTTGTTATATTGGGTACTTTCCAAAAATAGCAGCTTCTAATTATAGTAAGTTTCCAAAAATAGACTTTCCTTAATTAACTTCCCATAAATGATAACTTTCCTGATTTAATAAGTTTCCATAATTAAACTTCCCAAAAATAGACTTTCTAAAAATAGCAGGTTTCTATAAATAGCAGGTTTCTATAAATAGCAGGTTTCTATAAATAGCAGGTTTCTATAAATAGCAGGTTTCTATAAATAGCATGTTTCTATAATTAGTAGGTTTCTATTTCTGTATTTACAATCCAAATCCTTGATCTTACATAATTTACGTAATTAGTCCTTTTAGTTATTAATTTAATTAAAACATTAAATCTTTATTTATCCATTTTGGCACACAGCCTTTGTAATATCAATATGTATTTTCATACTTAATACTTTAATTACTGTATACCTTGTACTTTTCATAATTACACTTTTTAGTTCCTAAGTGTCTAAATACAATTAGTTTTATATATATATTATATATAATAATTCATGTTTGACCCATAACAATTATCAAATGATAATTTATTATCCCTTCTACTTATTTTTCACAGAATATATACATTGTATTAACATGCCGTAATCAGCCCCAAAAGTTTCAGAATTAAAAACACCACCCTTATACTTTTAAACACAAATCGGGTAACCATAAAATGCACAAACCCTATTAGAATTTTACCAATAATTTCTAATTTTCTACATTCATCAGCATGTATGGACTGGGAAAAATATAAAAACCCTAACCCTAATTAGTTTTCCAATTTATGCCTTCATTATCTTTCATAATTCAATAATCGGCAAGAATTAGAAATTCACACGATAATTATTAAATCTTTTATACAATTTTTCTAACAATTATCGGTTCATACTTGATATATACAAGTCATAAAAATATATAATCGAAAGTATAAAAGTTATTTAGAGCGAATACCGAGCCCCTTAAGGGTCTCGGCTTGATCCAAACCTTCGATAATAACATGTGCCGAGCCCCAAGGGGTCTCGGCTTGGCTTAGTTTGGCCACAAGCCCACTCGAACACACACCTAAACCTTGTCCCATTCGATTAATTTATCACGCAACGTGTTAACATATATTAAACATCATAATTGTTCATTCATTCTTGTATCATTATTTCATACTTTTATTATTTCATGATATCATTTTTCATGCATGAAAGTATTCAAGAGAACGAAATAGAAAAAAAGTTTTACGAAATACCAATTACGGGGATTGATCAAGGATCAATCAAGAATGACTGAGAATAGTAGAATCACAAACAAAGATCAAAATTTCTTCTTGGTTTCTTCCTTGAGGTGCCGGCCGAAAGTTATAGAGAGCTAGGGTTTCTTATTTTTTTTTTTTTTGAAATGATTTGATATCTAAAACTAGATAATATATAAATAGAACTTGGGCTTGGGCTTGGGCTTGGGTTATTGTTAATGAAATTGGGCCTTTTTCTTGGTGTATGGGGCGCCGGCTAGGCCCAAAAAGAAAGATAGATGACTTTTATTTTTCGTGACAAATTTAGTATTCTCGCGTATTCGTGCTTTTCGTAATTTTTAAATTTCTTGAATAATACTTGTGATATATTAATTTCATGCGTTTACGTGTAAGATTTTATTATTTATTAAAATTTTAAATTCCATGGTATTTTCATGCGGGTTTTACAACTCTTCCCCTCTTAAAAGAATAATTCGTCCTCGAATTAGAAACATGATACAGCTGAAAAGGACATACCAGATCATGGAAGAAAACGAGGATAAGAAGTCCGTATAGACTCCTCAGTCTCCCAAGTAGCTTCCCGCTCGGGATGATTCCTCCAAAGGATTTTGACAAAAGGGATCGTCTTGTTCCTCATGACTCTGTCCTGACGGTCTAGAATAGACTCAGGCTCTTCCGTGTAAGATAAATCCTCACGGATCTGATCGAATGGATAAGAGATAACGTGAAGAGGATGATACTTGTAACCTCTGAGTAATGATACATGAAACACATTGTGAACATGAGATAGCTGAGGAGGTAACGCCAAACGATAGGAAACCTCACCAACGCGATCAAGAATCTCAAACGGTCCTATGAAACGAGGACTAAGCTTGCCCTTGATACCAAAACGCCTGACTCCACGTGTAGGTGATACTTTCAAGAAAACATGTTCACCCGGTGGTGATCTCTATCGCTCTGCGATGTCTGTCGGCGTAAACTCTTCTGCCGAGTCTGAGCTTCCTTTAAGGCTTTCCCTGGCGACGGACTGACCTCTTTCATTAGTCACTCAATCTCTCTCGGGACCCTCAAGAATACGTTCACCAAACCTTAATCCCAACAAATTGGAGCACGACATTTCCTACCATACAACATCTCGTAAGAGAGCGATTTAATTTACTGCATGCCAACTGTTATAGTAGGTAAACTCCACTAGACATATATAGGTCATCCCCAATTTACTGCCCATTCTAAAATGTTCATGAACGTACATATCCTCTAAGGTTGGAATAGTTACGCTCCGACTGTCGTTCAGTCTGCGTCTCAGGTTGAAAGAGCTGTTACCTAAACTTGGAGCCTGGTTCCCCAAGCTTTTGTAAACCTTTCTAGTGAGAAAGAGACGTGAAAAAGTGGATATCTATCTGACTCGATCGTGTTGGTAGTACCGTGTATCGAACAATTTCTTGTTGGAACATTTCTGCATAATTTAACTAACGGGGTTATCCAGTACGGATAGAAGAAATGTGCCATTTAGTCAAGCGATCTACAACAACCCAGATAGCAATCGTGCTTCCCCGAGTCCGTGGTAACCCGGTAACATTATATTCCATGGATTATTTCATCCCATTCCAAACAGGAATCTTAATGATTGCAATAGCCCACTTGGCACGTTGTTCAATCTTAAACTGACTGACTGTTATAACACTTTGACACAACTGTAGCCACATTCGAGCTTCATACCACTCCACCAAAAGTGTTGCTTGAGATGTGTTCATCTTCGTCGAACCTGGATGAATCGAAAATGGGAGAACTGAGCCTCAGTCATCAAGGCTTCCGAAGTTAGGATTTCCTCTTAGTCACGCATTATGTAGTACCCTGCATAAAAATGCCATCGTCATCACGCTAAACTCGGTCTGCTGATCTATATTCTGAATAATTGCCCAGAGTTCTCAGTCATTCCTTTCTGTGCTGTCTTGATTGTGAAATTAGGTTAGGCTCAACCCCTTCAGACTAGCCTCAGAAAACCTCTCTGTCCACGAACACATAATTCGATATCCAAAACGCTCAAGGTCACGAATATTCCATTCTTCCCTTTGTACCAGCTTTCATACCCGACTTCCTACTTCAAAGCATCAGCACCACATTTGCTTTCACCGGATGGTATGAATGTTGGTGTCTTAATCCTTCAATAAACTCCAACCAACGCCTTGTCTCATATTTAATTCTCGCGACGTGAAGATATATTTAAGGCTCTTATGATGGTAATATATATTCACATGACTTCGCCATAAGGTAGTGTCTCCAAAATTTTGAGGCGAAGACAACGGCTGCTAACTCCTGATCATGAGTAGATAGTTAACCTACATAGGGCTTTAGTTGACGTGAGGAATAGGCAATCACTTTCCCTTCTGCATGAGTACTACACCAAGCCCTCTTAGAAGATTCACTGTAAAATCTGGAATTCACCTGTACCAGTTGGAATGGTAAGAAATTGGAGAGGAAACCAACGCCTGCTTTAGCTCTTCAAAGTCTTTTACATTCGACTCTAGCGTTTCCATCAACTTCTCGCCCTTGTCGCATATGCTTAGTTAAGGTAAGGATAATCGTGAAGAATCCTCTACGTATCTCGGTATAACCTGCTATTCCAAAGTAAAACTCGGTACTTCGGTCACAGACGTCGGTCTTGGCAATTTGGTGATAGCCTCAAATTCGACGGATCCATAGTAATTCCTTCGGCGCTGAAACAATGTGACCAGAAAAAGCTCCACCTTACTCAACCAAAATACACACTTGGAAAACTTGGCATATAATTTCTCCTGTCGTAAAATCTATAGAACAGTGCAGAGATGGCTCCTCGTGTTCTTCTTTAGACTTAGAGAAGACCAGAATATCATCAATGAACATGATGACGAACTTGTCCAAGAATTCATGAATAAAACTAGTTCTCAAGTCCAATAATTACTGCTGAGCATTCGTTGAGTACAAAAGGCATAACAAGAATGCATTAATGGACCATAACGTGTACGCAAAAGCAGTCTTGTAAGTCCTGCTCTTTCACTCGCAACGATGGTAACTCAGATCGTAAATCAATCTTGGAAAAATGTTTAGCGCCCTGAAGCTGATCAAATAAATCATCGATACGTGGAAGGGGATAACGATTACGAATGGTGATCTTGTTCAATTCACGGTAGTCGATACATAATCTCATGCTACCGTCCTTCTTCTTGACAAACAGAACTGGTGCACCCCATGGCGATACACTCGGGCGAATAAAACCTCGTTCCAACAACTCCTGTAACTGATCCTTCAACTCTTTTAACTCAATCGGTGCCATGCGATAAGGAGCTTTGGAGATTGGCTCAGCTCCGAGAATAAGCTCAATGTTAAACTCAACATCGCGAATAGGAGGTATTCCTGGAAGTTCTTCCGGAAATACGTCCTGAAATTCAGAAACAATCGGCTGATCATGAATTGAAGAACGTAGATGTCGTGTCTATGAATGGTAGCCATAAAAATCTTCACAGCCAATGTCGATAGTAGGTACGTGCTTTTTAAAGCGGAAATGTTCTTCATAGATTTTTTCTCTGGTAAGGAAATACCATGTTAAAAATAAATTCGGTGCATGAATATCGTCCGAATATACCACGATGGGAATGAAGTCAAGCGTAGCCTCGGTATGCTGCTAAACCAGTCTATACCCAGAATTATGTCAAATTCACACATATCCAAGGAAGTGCATTTACTGACGTATTCTTGTCATCAATCTGTAGAGGAAAGATTCTATATACATGGGTAATAAGTGCGAAGTCTTTCATGGGCGTGGATTATAATTATTACTTGATCAGTATTATAGGTGTCATAGTAAACATGAGGCAAACTTGGTAGATATCTCTAGAATGTGTCTGCACCCGTATCAAATAAAACAAACACTGCTCGTTGAATATAATATAATGAACCAGTGATGGTTCTGGAGTATTGGTGGGCCTGATCATGAGTAAGTTTAAAGACTCGGCCTGATGCGTTCTGGCTTCTTGCCAGCATGACCAGACGAACTATCGCACCAAATGTTCTTCTTGCAGTCCCGCCTGAAGATGAACAACCTGGCCACATTTGAAGCAATTACCAGCAGCACGACGACACTCTCCTGGGTGTCTACGTCCACCTGTGTTGCTAACAGGTGAGTATAACCGCCTCAGAGGTCCTGGACTGCTGGGATCCTGATGCAATGATAGATGTGGCAATAGCTTTGAGACATATAGAGAATAAACTGTTAATTTCATATGATTTACCCGTGTTGGTATGTATCGGTGGGATTGCTGACCCCTGTTCTTTGGTCGCGTACTGCACCAGAATTCCTGTTACCTTGACGTGATGTTAGATTCATATCTTATAGCAGGAGATAAAGACGATAGAGATTAAGATTTGACCTTTTGTAGTCACGAGTAGTATTGTTGGTATTGTGATACGGTAGGTTACCACCACCGCCCTGCCTGTCAGTTCCCTGACGGTCATTTTTCTGATCGTTGACTCCGATAATTTATTCTGCTTTGTGTGTCCGACTGATATCGGTCTCACTCTTTATGCTTGGTTGAATAGATGAATGGTAACATATTATAAGGATAGGGAGGTAATACATTAGAATAATGTCGCAAACTTGATTACAGATAGTTTACATGTGGTAAACGTTGGAACTATCATAGTCATACCGGTCAGGAAGGGATCTATGTTGCGTGCAGCTCAGCGAACCTGAGATACGTCTGTAAACTGTATACACATGACATGGTCGAGGATTGACTTATGAAGACCCCAACGAAAGTTCTTCGCTTGCTCTTCTGCAGTACCAGCAGCCTGTCCAAGGTGAAAAACTCTGCTAGGGACGGAGGGAAACGCTGCATGTCCTCAGTACTATTTTTACTCTGCATTTGCAGAGGAATAGGTACTCTCTCTTCAAGGCTCTTGCTCGTCTCGAGGGAAAAAAATGAAGACAAGAACAGCTCTTTGATGCTGCCCATGTCTAAGTAAGGACCACACCTTCTACTTCCTTTGGCCTTGCTTATAGGCCTTCCACCAAGCCAAAGCGTTACCTCGAACTTATACACAAGCCAATTGGTCTTAAAGAATCATTACAATCCATCAGTCGAAGATCTTCTCCATAGGGAGTCCAATTCTCAGCTATCAAAGGGGCTACTGCTTCTCGAAAGAGAACGGGGTTTCTGCTTTATTAAGGCTCAAGCATGTATGAATTAGTGACTGGGGAGGATTACTTACCGAACTACAGCACCAGTGCGGTTACTCTTCGCGAACCTGCTCGCGAATATGTGGGAGCATGGCATCCACGTGATGCCTGAACGGCAGCAGCGAGTTCAGGCATCGGTACGGAGTGTTCTCCATTGGAAATTTGCAAAAATGGTTTTTAATATTAATCGTTAAAAGGGTCAAAACGCGACAGAAGATTAACGTCGATTCTGAAAGGAACCTATTGTATACCCAATCCTCACAGGGTCAAGTTTAGAGCCTACAGGTCGAAAGCCTGGCTCTGATACAAATTGTAACGACCCAAACCAGCTCCGAAGAGTAGGCCGATAACGTCTGATCATGGTGTCATATCAAGGCATAATAAAGGCATAAAGTATACATGATAAATAGGACAAGGAGAAAGCCGGAATCAAACATCGGTCCCAATTATGAGATCAACATTGAATAACGTAAAAGAAGTTAAAGGTCGAACCATGTGTCCAAGTTAGGTATAGCACATCAAAATGTCTGCGATTAAAGAAAGGAAGGCTAAAAATAGCGTACTTACTAAGCCACACTCTTCATGCCCAATCTCCCGCTAGATACTGCTCGTATAGAAAGAGAAGAAAAATACGGCTGAGCATAACGCTCAGTGAAAACGGGATATAATAACATTGTATTAATAAGTATGATTCCTGCGATTGTAAAAAGTACAAGGTTGCTGAAAGATCAAATGTGTCATTGTAGAGAAACCTGGAGAAATGCGTTATTGAATGAATTGGAAATAAACATGTAATGGCATGGTAATACGAAGTAACGATGTCTTGTAAATATCCTGGATAGTTATAAACATTAAATAATAAGGGATGCACCGAGATTCATTAATCGTACCTGTCATAATAATAATGTCATGAATACTTGCATATGATAGAGGGGCTGCATCATCATGTTAATAGTGGGGGTGACCTCTTATAATATATTTATGGGTGGAGGATCCGCTCCAATGTCGAGGGGTTGTAGAGCACACACAACCAATCACATGAACGTGTAAAATGTACTAGGATGCACCCATACGCCCCTGAATAATAATAGCCAAACATGAATTTTAACGTAGTAACATGAAAGGGACGCCGCGTGAAATCACTCTCAACGCGAAAGAGTCGTGACACAGGTGCCTCATGTGTCATGGTCATGGTACCTCCATGACTAGGTGGTAAGTCATGTAAATCATGGTCATGCGTATATATATATATAGCTCGAGCAATAGAATAAGTCTTGAAATCAAACATGTAAAGGATCATGGCAAAAGACATAAAAATGGGGAAGCATAGCAGTTCTGGGGATGAATCATGAAAAGAAAGAATGTCCTTACTGAAAGGACGGAATATCCGTACCTTATGTCCAGCAGTAACGGAAAGAGATGGATAAGAAGATGGAAGCTACTCCTGCTTAATGCGATCTACATGTTAAAGGACATATATAAGTTACTTGTTCATGATTAAGGTTACTTTCCATTTTTTGTAACTTTCTATTTTTAGTAACTTTCTATTTTTAGTAACTTTCTATAATTAGCATGATTCCTTGATTAGTACGTTCCATGATTAACATATTCCATGATTAGTATGTTTCATGATTAGTATTCTTGTTATATTGGGTACTTTCCAAAAATAGCAGCTTCTAATTATAGTAAGTTTCCAAAAATAGACTTTCCTTAATTAACTTTCCATAAATGATAACTTTCCTGATTTAATAAGTTTCCATAATTAAACTTTCCAAAAATAGACTTTCTAAAAATAGACTTTCCAAAAATAGCAGGTTTCTATATATAGTAAGTTTCCATAAATAGCATGTTTCTATAAATAGCAGGTTTCTATAAATAGTAAGGTTTACATAAATAATATCAAAATGATATTTTCTACCCCCCAACTTATTTTTATCAGATCATAACAAATATAATAACATGCTTAAATCAGACCCCATAGTTTCAGAAATTACAAAACAAGTCCTTATACTTTTAATTAGCAAATCGGGTAACAATAAAATCACTAAAACCCTAATTGAATTTTTTCCCAATAATTACACATTTTTTATACATTTATTAGCATGTATTGGACCTGGGAAAAATATAAAAACCCTAACCCAAATTCGTTTCTTTCCTTTTTCCTTATTTTTAAAAATTGGCAAACAATGATAAATCTCCAATAATTATTCGAATTACTTATAAATTTTTCCAACAATTTTTCTGAGTTATATGTGATATGAAAAACCTTATAAAAATATAAAATCAATTTTAAAAATAGTTTTTATGCCGATTTCAATACTACCTAGAAATTAGGGTTTCGAATATGATTTGATTTATAAAATCAAAATAAAATGAATGAACATTTTTCTTATGCATAGATCGAATTTATATGATGAAAAGTAAGTTGTAAAAATACCTTGGATGATCCTTAGGGATTCATATGAATTATGACCCGGTAGTGGAATATCGAACACCAAAGCAAATACCAAAAATCCGAATAAGCACTTCCCAAGCTTTCCACTATTTTTCCCACACTCCTTAGCCTTCAATTGATCTTAGAAAAATCGTACAAGCCTTGGAAAATTCGTATGGCTCCTCTTTTATTATTTAAGGGTTTCGGTTTGATTTTTTATTTAAAAGATTTTACAAATGAAAAATAAAAGAGATCTAAAAAAAATGAACTTGGCCGAGTATATGTCTTTCAAATAGGTTCAAATCAGATTTAATTATTTCTCATAATTATTTTATATTTATCTTTAATTATTGTATATTATTACTAATGTATAATTAAATTATTATACATAATTTCGGCATATATACATATGTATAAAATTTTTAATTAAATTTCATTTATAACATAAAGTATTTAACTTTATCAAAAATTTCATAATTGCTAAAATATTGAATTATCATAATTTCTGTAATTAAACAAAAATTTATTTTAAAAACTTTTATAGATTTTCTTGCATTAGGGGTATTTTGGTAATTTCACATTTGTTGATATTTTTAGGTTTTACATTAAGTATATATATTTTGTACTGCCAAGGTTGGTTATTAATGGTGGTGATTGGCACACACAATGTTGGGTATTTGTTTGACAGTTTAGGGATGCACTTCATGGTAGTTATTGGGATTAAAAGTTAATATTTGTGCTCCAAAAGGAAGTCATGTATGACGTGTTTACGAATGAACCAAAGGAATAAAAGTAGTATTAATGCTACTGCTATTGGACTCAAAAAGGTTAATATTGTTTGTGAGGTCAGATGAAGGAAACGAAGAACATTAATACTACCATTTGGGCCTCAAGAAACGTGAATACGAGTGCAATAATTGTACATTATATGTACAAGTGTGGGATTTAGCAGAATTGGTGTTTAACGTGGAGAGAATACACATGGGTTACTACTGATTGTGGTAAAAAGCACTTTAAGTTAATATTGTTTGTTCAAAGAGAAGTACTGCCTTCGTGTAACTACTGTTGGCTCAAAGGAAAAATTGCTAACTGCTTGCATATATATTTACTACTGCCAGAATCAACTTTGTACTGCTGCGGTTCAAGGTTAATACTGTCTTTGATGAAGTTAATACTAGCCCATTGAATACAATTTTAATATTGCTTGGAAATTAGTGACCATTTTGGCAAACAGTACAGTAACAAGAAATTTGTGTCGCTAACACATTGGGAGGAAAGGAGATCCAGAAGTATAGTGATAACCTTGTAACTGTTAGTGACATGATAATGTGGTCAACCCTAGATCAGTTTAGGTTGACGGTTTATTCTGACAGAATACGTTGCTAATTGGGATGGATTAATAATACTGCCAAGTTGTCCTGATAAAGCAGTTTGTAACTGCTAGCTTTGTCCGATGGTTGTGACACAGACCGCTGTTTTTGATCTCGGATGTAACTGATTCTAACAACAGTTTTAATCTTAATGAGTTTTAAATGGCTCATTTTGAGATTAATTTGAAGATGGTGATAACGAAGACAGTTGAGAAATAGCTTATCTTATTTGATGTTGTAGTTGAGTTTCACAGATGCGTGTTCTTATCATATCTTAAAGTCATGTTTATGGCAGGACATTGACTTTAAAGATAACTTTTTTTGCTTACAATGGTGTGACAAAGACTTGTCAAAATCTAGCAAAGGTGTGTGATTTTTCTTATGGTGCTCAATGCTCATATTTGCTATCACTTAGTATGTGTCTCATAGAAGATGAGGATTTTTGTCAAGAGGTTGCGGTCAACTTATATTTCACAGATTTATTTATAAGTTCGACGTCACGTGGATAGTGCAAGACATAAGACACAAGTTTGGGAGATTCTACTTCTTCATCAAATTCGTTATACTCAGTTTTCTTCATCAGTGATCACTACATAGAGCCTACAGAGTTCGAGATTCAAGAGATGGTAAACATATTGGTTTCAGGGGAAGCTTATTGATTAAATGTTTAACCATCTACATGCACCACTGAAGGGGAAGTGTTTACAAGTTGCATATCTATAGAAGACCCATATTGGATGATTATAGAAAGGGGAAGAAGACTACAGAGATATGATTTGCAGCTTATTGTGTGTGGTGACATGTTCAAGAAGATTTTAAGTCAAGGGGAAGCATTGAAGATAGTTTCATACATGAAGATTGTTTTGTAAT
>BQNB010155601.1:4039-15376 GCA_026074375.1 Tanacetum coccineum
ACTATCTTGGACACATGTTTCGTCCTTTAGACTTCTTTTACGTTATTCATGTTGATCTCATAATTGGGAGCCGATGTTTGATTCCGGCTTTCCACCTTGTCCTATGTTATCATTTATGACTTTATGCCTTTATTATGCTTTGATATGACACCATGATTATGACATTTCGGCCTACTCTCCGGAGCGGGTTTGGGTCATTTCGGCCTACTCTCCGGTCGGTCCGGTTCGATCCGGTCTTCCGGTTCATCAACACCAGAAGGATGCTTCCAAACACTTCTTTACTTCTTAAGCTATTTTATGATGAATTTAAGAAGCTGATAAGCCATTTTACTTTCATAATCAATATTAAGCTTCTTTTCCAACATCATTGAAAGTGTAAGTGGTGCAAGGGGATACTTCTTTTCTACCAACATATAAATCTGCATATGTTGCATCCTCAAGGAATGTACTCCACAAGAGTCATACAGATTCCAATCTAACACTTTGTATACTTGCTGATTTCTCCATACTGCATCTTCTACATGTGGTTTAAATATTGTTTTCAAATCACCCCATAATAACAAATCTAAGTCTTCCACGGGATTTGTTGACTCATATTTAGCTTTTACCAACTTGTACAGATCTTCCAAATCTTCTCTGTCAAAACTTTTAAGCATTTAACTAAAGAACATGTACATTTGAGACTTTCCATCAGGTCTCATTATTTGATAATAGATTTTTTTGCCTTCTTTATAGATTTTCCAGTCAACAAGAGACTTAACAGCTAAAGGTATAACATCAATTGCTACTTCTTCTTCATCTGGAATGATTTTCATTAACTGTTTAAGCTCTGTTGTTTCTTTGTCGTCTTCCACCTTTTGCTTCTTTGTAATTTCTTGTACCAGCTCTGTTCCTGCTCTCTTTTCTTTGCCTTCCACTAACTCTGTTCTAAAGTCTTCAAATGTATTTACCCGTTTGAATGCTCTGTCAAACATCTCTTGGATAGAATCAAACTCTCTCAACTTCAAATCTTTGAGCTTGTATCCTTCCATGTTCTTTAGGTAAGTACACATTATCTGTCTCTGTTGAGCTTTTGTTTGTGGTTTGTTTCTTTTTTCTTCTGCTCTTTTAGCTGCAAAATACTTTCTTCTTTTCTCTAAGAGTTGTTGAAATAATGTAGCCTTTTCTTCAATAGACAACTCTTCTTGTTCTTGTGCTTGCATTCTTTCAGCCAATTATTGATCAGCATCAATCTTTGCCTGTATATCATCCTATGTTTAAATCAAGGCAATATTGGCTTCTTTTTCTTTTTTAGCTTTCTCTTTTGCAAGTCTTTCTTCTTCATCAAATTCAGCTTGTAATTTTAAAGCATTTTCTTTATCAAGCCTGATTAGATCTTTCTTCTTCATATGCTTCACAGGTTCTATCAATATTCCTTTACCTTTGTCCTGTGATTGTTGAGAAGATAGGTGTGAAGATATTTTTATTGTAGATTTACCCAGCTCTTGTATAATAACCCCTTTCTCTTTGGGTTTTGTACTTTTTATTTCCATAAGTGCTTGAGCCAAAGTAATATCATCAACAGTTGTAATTATAGCAGTAGTTGTTGTAGCAGCACTAACAGTTGTTGCATCACCAGCAGTACTAACTACATTACTTACATCTTTAACAGCAACTTCTTGTTTTGCAACAAACACTTCCTCACCATCTAAAACATTCACATCAAACATTTCTTCATCCACATTTTGAACACTAACCAGGGTAATTTCTTCATCTGCATCAATATCATCAATCCTTCCCTGTTTGGATGCATCCTCACCCAAACTTTCTTCATTATCAGAGGATTCTACCCTAGCTGTCAAACCAACTTTGTATAATCTCTTCAGCCTATGAGTTCTTGACCTACTTTTCTTTTCAAGCTTCTTGACCCTCCTTTTCAAACTAGCAATCTCATTCTGTTGAGTGGTATTTGTCTTCTCCAAATCAAGAACCCTGTTTTGTAAAGTGGTACATAGTGCTATTAATTCATTAAGTTTAAGTCAATCCTCATGACTTTGAAGTGTGTTACCTCTTGCGAGTAGTGAATCATTAGAATGTTTAGATACATTCTCAAACCTAGTTTGAGCAATAGTATCCCCCATAGTTTCTTGGCACCTAGGACCACCACCTGAAGTAGTTCATAGGGAACTAGATTCATTAGGTGCTGCCTTGGATTGGGTCTTATTGATGTTACCACTGTACTGCTCTGCTTCTAAGCTAGAAGCAATAGTGGCAGCCCTCACTAAACTATCACCCAACTCCTTATGGACAGTCTCATCTACAACATTTTTAATAGGATCACTAGGCTGAGATATCTGAGTGTCCTTTCTTTTAGGCTTCCTAGGTTGTTATGTCTTTTGAGGTTGAGGAGATGGTTGAATAAAGGTAGGTGTGTGACGGGGATCAGTTAGAATTGCTGAACCTTTACCCAATTGTGATTAGTTTTGTACCACCATTGTTTGAAATAAAGGTGTTACTCTACCAGAAAAACCTATGCCCACCCTTCTCATATTTCCAAAAATCTTTTTAGTGTGAGAGGGTACAATATAAATTCTCTTATGAGTTGGCAGCCTATCAAGTTGTTGATCCAAAAATACTTGTACAAACCTTGGATACCTAAAAATTTTGCCAGACAAATTATCTAAGTTTCTAATCATACTTTCAAAATTGAATTTTGAAAAGTTGAATTTCTGGTTTGTAGCTAAACAGATAATGGCAGATGCCATAGTACTACTAAACTCATTCCAGGCAGTAGTCTTTGGACTTAGACACCTATCAATGCAAGTTGTTCAAAAATGGTAGAATTTGGTAAATACTCAACACCTTCCTCATCTCCTAGTTGAAGATCTCTTCTAACAGATGCTTCAGTGATAATTATCTACTTGCCATCTACTAGGGCATGTAACTGTACTTCCTCATTGATAGTTTTAACTACGATAGTAGACCAGAATTGTTCAATGCAAGAGATATATATAGTAGGATTAATCGTTAATGCATGCCTTATAGGGTATGCATTAAAAAAATCCACAATTTGTTCAAACCCATCACTCTCTGTGGGTTTAGACAAAAATGCGACCATATTATGAGTATCAGCAAACTTTAGAGTTGTCATTTGTGTTGGGTTTTGATAATGGATGATAAAATTGAGTTAGAGTTTGTAGTTAGAGAGTATTTAAAAGAAGGAAATTGATTAAAGGATCGATTGAAACCCTTAATCAAAGTATTTATGAAAATACCCTCAACAACATTAACTTTCACCCAACAGTAGTAAGTTATGCCTAGCAGCATTAAATTTGAGTCACCAGCATTAACTCTAATTCCATTCCAAACAGCTTTTCCATCATCAATTTAACACTTTTCTTTGCTTTTCATGCAAAAATGTTAGTCCAAAAACCAAGAAAACACAAGCCATAACAAGTTTCATAATTATCACAATATTAATTATACCTAACAGTATTAAGTATAACTAATAGTAGAAACTCAGCAGTATTAAGTATAACCAGCAATATTAATTACACTTAACAGCATAAACTTTTAATGACATGAATAACAATACTAATTCATACAAAACTCTACAAAAACATAAAGAGATAAAAGACTTTAAGGATTTAGCATTCCAATACTAACAATCAAATATTGAAATCTACTTACATCAAAAGCTTTTGTAAGCAAATCTGTAACATTCTTGTCAGTATGGATTTTGACCATTTGGATCAATTTTTTTTCATTGCAATCTCTAATAAAGTGATGTCTAATCTCTATATGCTTTATTTTTGAATAAAAAACAGGATTTTTAATTATGCAAATAGTACTGTTATTGTCAATAAAGATCTTGGTTTGCATAAAATTGTACCTATAATCAAGTAGTTGATTCTGAATCCAAAGCACTTGTCCACAACAACTTAAAGCAGCCACATATTCAGCTTCTGTTGTGGAATTTGCAACCACTGTCTATTTCTTGCATTGCCATGATATTAATCTACATCCAAGAAATTCACAACCTCCTGTGTAGACTTCCTATCCAAGCTTGCTCCAGCTTAATCACTATTAGTGTATGCTATCAAATCAAAAGGAGAATCTTTTGGATACCAAAGGCCCAATTTTGGTTGACCTTTTAAGTACTTAAAAATCCTTTTCACAGCATGAAGATGTGAAACCTTTGTATTGACTTGGTATCTAGCACAGACACACACTGCAAACATAATGTCAGGTCTTGAAGATGTAAGATACATCAATGAACCAATCATTGACCTATACATATGAACATCTACTTCTTCACCATTTTCATCCTTGAGCAAAGGCTTTTGAGTTTCTATTGGTGTGCTTGCAGTCTTGACTTCTGTAAACCCAAATTTCTTTAAAATTTCATCAATATATTTATCTTAACTAATAAATATGCCATCCTTCTTCTTCTGTACTTGTAATCCCAAAAAGAATGCAAGTTCTCTCATAGAACTCATCTAAAACTTCTCATGCATCAACTTCTCAAATGCATTGCACAGCTCTTTCTTTGTTGAACTAAAAATGATATCATCCACATACACTTGGACCAACAAAATATCACCTTTGTATCTTTTGATGAATAAGGTCTTGTCAATTTTCCGTCTTTGAAACTCATTGTCTAATAGATATGTTGACATGGTTTCATACCAAGCTCTAAGAGCTTGATGGAATCCATACAGTGCTTTTCCAACCTTGTATACTCTATTAGGAAAGTTTAGATCTTCAAATCCTGGTGATTGACATACATACACTTCTTCTTCAATCTTCCCATAGAGAAAAGCACTTTTTACATCCATTTGATACACCACAAAATTTTTAAATGAAGCATAAGCTAAAAATAGCCTAATTGCTTCAATTCTTGCAACAGGGGCAAACACTTCATCATAGTCAATCCCTTCTTCTTGTGTGTACGCTTGAGCAACCAATCTTGCTTTATTTCTTATTACAATTCCCCTTTCATCCTTTTTATTCCTGAAAATCCATTTAGTGCCTATAGACCTTTTTCCATATGGTAAATCCACTAAAGTCCAAACTTCTTGTAACTTGAATTGTAGAAGCTCTTCCTACATAGCCTCTATCCATCTTGGATCCTTCAATGCATGAATTACAGTTTTAGGTTCTTCCTATGATAAAAAGCAAGCAAACAAGCAGTTTTGAAGGTCTTTATGGTTTGTTCTTTGTTGAATAGTACTAACAAACCCATGTTCCTCAAATTCTTTGACATCCTTCTTGTTTGTGTAGCTGATTGCAAATCTCTAATCACTTGATTGAGAGGATGATCTTTATGAATTCTTGTAGTTGGAATAGGACTGACTTGGATTATTGTATCCAAATTGTTCATGTCAGTCTCTGCACCAACATCTTCATCGTCTTTTGAAGAGTCAAATATGCTATATTCTTCCAAAGCAGGCATATTTAGATCATCTGGAAGTTCAATGCTTGTTTTTCCACCAACAACATTAACTTCATTTGTGCTAGCAGCATTAACATTGTTAGTTCTGTTAACATTATCCTCCTTCTCTTGATCTTTATATTCACTATCTTTTCTTGGATCTTCATCAACCTTCTTTCCATCATCACTTGAAGGTTTGGATCCATCATCATGAGAACTCTTTGGATCTTGGGAAAATGATGGATCAGCAGTCCATAATGGTAGCAAAATGTAATCTTTGACAGGTTCTGTCTCCTTTCTAGCTTGAACTGCATTATCACTTGCTTTTGTACCTACAAAACCATTAGACTGTGTACCTGCAACAATTGGCTCCTAATTCATTGTTCTTGTTAGTGCATCAATATCAAATAGCCAATCTGGTCCACTCCCTGCAACATTAGGTGTATTTTCACTGAACCTAATATGCAAGTTTTCTTCCACTATCCTTGTTCTACTATTGAATACTCTAAAGGCTTTACTATTCAAAGAGTATCCAACAAAGAAACCTTCATTAGCCTTACCATCAAATTTGCCTAAGTGATCTATAGTATTGAGAATGGTAACAGGACACCCAAATGGTCTCATAAAACTTAAAGTTGGTGTTCTACCATGAAAAAGTTCATATGGGGTCTTGTTATGAGGCTTAACTACTAACACTCTATTTTGCACATAGCAAGTAGTATTAACTGCTTCTGCCCAAAAAGTAGTTGGCAACTTAGAATCAGCTAGCATAGTCCTAGCAGCCTCAATTAGTGTCATATTCCTCCTTTCAGCAACTCTATTTTGTTGAGGAGTTCTAGCTACACTAAATTGTCTCAGAATACCCTTCATTTCACAAAACTGATTCATTTCTCTGTTCTTGAACTCAGTTCTATTATCACATCTAATCACCTTAACCTTGTGATCTACTAGATTTTCTATCCCAGTTATAAAGGACTTAAGAATGCCACTAGTCTCATCCTTAGTAGCTAGAAAGAAAACCCATGTAAACCTACTATAATCATTTATGACAACTAGGCAATACATTTTCTTCATAAGACTTTTTACAAATGTTAGATCAAACAAGTCCATATGCAACAAATGTAAAGGAAGACTGATTGAGTTCTCTGTTTTGGTCTTACAAAAGGCTATGTGCTACTTTCCCTTTTGACAAGCAACACAAGTTTCATCATTTTCAAAAAGTTTGGAAGGTAAACCTCTTACAAGATTTCCCTTAACCAATTTATTCATGGTTTTAAAATTTAAGTGACCTAGCCTTCTATGCCAAAGTTTAGATTCATCAGATGTGGCTTTTGCAAAAAGGCAAGTTAAACCTCTTTTAGAAACTATGTTCTTTAAATCAACACTATACATATTGTTCTTTCTAGGAACTCTAAGTAAAACTTGACTTTCATCAATTAACTTAAAGTTTAGAGATAACACAATACATTCCGTGTCATAAAAAAGAACACTATTCTTTTTATCACACATTTGTGAGACACTAAAGAGATTAAACTTTAACTCTCTTACAAAATACACATTTTCAAATTCTAGATTACCAGTTTTAATGGTACCTTTTCCTGTGATTTTCCCTTGTTTGAGGTTCCCTCCAAAAGCAACATATCCTCCATCTATCTCTTCATAGTCTGTAAGATAGGATATGTTCCCTGTCATATTCCTTGAGCATCCATTATCAATTACTCCTTTATCCTTTAAATCCATTTGTGGATTGCCCTGCACATCAGATAAGAAAATCAGTTTCTTTTGGGGACCCAAGCCATCACTGACTTAGATCTGCCTTGTGCATTAATATAATCAAACCTTTTTAGGATGGTTGATGCATAGTTGTGTTTAGAAACATGGTTTAAAACTTTAGTATTTGGTTTCCAAAGCTGAGGCCTTAACAACATTAACATTATTTCCCTAAACAACATTAACTACTGCTTTTGGCCTAGCAGTATTAACATTTTTACCCCCAACAGTATTAACTCTTTGATTAATATTACTGTTTTTAAATGTTGTGTTATTATTAATGGGCCTCTTAACAGTTAAATGTGCTTTTTTAGAAAGATATGACATTGGTCTAGGCATTCAGTGTTGTTTTTGAATGAGTAGTATTAACTTGTCTAGTAGTATTAACTGATATTGCTGTTTTTAAAATATTTTGTCTAGCAATATTAATAGATACTAAGCCAGACTTCATTAGTACTGCTCTTGGAATCATGTTTAGCACAGGGGTGAGTTTTTTAAGCAAAATTTTGATGATTCACTCTTTGAGCATTGTTCCAAACAGATTTTACCATCTTTTTATTTTGAAACTATTTTTGATGGTAAATGCAATCAAGTTTCAAATGATCAAAGCTTACACACACATAATAGGCCTTATTAAACATCTCAAAATTGCTTCCTAGTCTTTGAGACATCATATTGTTCCAATTTATTTGATATTGTCCCTCTGGACTGTGAGAGTTTTGTCCTATTTTTCGCAGCTTGTTTAACAGTTTTCCTAGCAGTTTTCTCTTGTTGCTTAGGTTTGATAAACTCTATCTTAGCAATACTAGGATTAACTGTTTTCTTCTCAGTTTTAGGCTAAGACACATTTTCTTCCTCACTATCTGACACCCATTCTTTAATAATTAGGGCATCATCATTCTTCCTAACTATCTCAGACACTTCTTCATCATACTTTCTATTTTCAACTATAGGCTTATTAACAAACTCATCTAAACTAGTAAAAGACAAATCAGGTGTTGGAGGCATGAAATTTCCTGTGTAGGGAGGTGGAACTGCATTATATTCTTCATAGCCTAAACTTTTCTTGCAATTATCAACAATCTGACACTCTATGAGCTTGTTTAAACTTTCAGATGCATTTTTAAATTTATCTACATTAAATTGAATGCTATCTTTTTCTTTTTGAAGTTTTTCAAGCTTCTTCCTAAGCTCACTAATAGTTATTTCTCCTACCTGAATATCTCATTTTAAGACATTAATGTTTTCTACATAAACAGACTCATTCTTTTTATAAAATTCAAGTTTTTCTTCCACTGATTCTAAACCTGTTTTATAACCTAAAACCATTAAACTAGATTTCTCTAAATCTCTTAATAGTTGATCATTTTGAGATTTAAGTAATTTAACAGTTTCCATACAAGATTTTGAACAATTTGAATCATTGGATACCTCTGAGTCAGAACTTGAAGATGAGTAAGCCATGAGTGCATAATTAGGCCATTCCTCCTCCTGATCACTCTAGTCATATCCATCAAGACCATCACATGACACCAAAGCTATGGAAGTAGATGTTTCCACAGGCACACTCCTTCTTGAGCTTTCCTTCTTGTTGTCTTGATTTGTTTGGACTCTGCACTCCCAAGAAAATGTCCCCTCTTGTGGCATTTGTAGCACTCCATTTTAGACATATCAAAACAATAGTCTCATTGTCCATTGAACAAAAGCTTCCTTCACGTTATTCCTTCAAAAAACCTTCTAACCCTCATGGTCAACATGGCTATTTGCCATCTCAAATTCATCTCTTTTATGTCATCAGGATGGATTTGTTGCAAGTCCTCATGTGCAAGTTGAGGACTATTTGGTTGACTAGCAAAGAATGAACAATTAACAGCATCTCTCAAGTTATCAATATTTATAGAGTAAGCAGTATTAACTTAAGTGCTAGCAGTAGTAACTCCATGAGAAGCATTAAGTGCTTTATTAGAGCTGCTAGTGTTGTTATTAGAAGAGGACACATAAGCCATGTTCTGTGTGCTTGAACTTGAGCTAGAGATCCCTTTAACTTCTAGTTTATACACCTTGAGGTTGTTGTAGAGATCATCCATGCTCATTGTATCCAAATCAGCTTTATTCCTCCACACAACAGCATGTGTGTTCCACTCAGGTGACAAACTTCTTAATAACTTTTGATTAAAATATTCTTGTGAAAGCTTTTCACCCAAAAGCTCCAACTGACTCATAAAATTTTGAAGCCTATCAAAAGTTTGATCAAGCATCTCTAAGCTTGGAGCAGTGAAGTTTTCATATTGCTGCTTTAAGAGATTCCTTTGAGTCTTTTTAGTAGCTTCATTCCCACCAAATCTCTTTTTAATAGCTTCCAACAATAGCTTAGCATCCTTTATAGAGTTAAACTTTAACTGATATTCATTGGGAATGCCCATCATTAAAGTACTTCTAGCCTTCACTTCTAATCTTCTCGTAGCCTTTTCTTCAGCAGTTGTAATAGGCATCACTTTCATGACACCTTCTACCATTTGTGTTTTTGGCAAGGTTGCACCATTCTCTATGACTTCCCAGAGTGCATAGTCTATCATCTGGATGTATTGTTCAATCCTCATCCTCCATAACTCAAACTCACCCGGTTTGAGCATGGGAACTTTAGATGCAGCCACCATGTGTGCAGAATCTTGATCCATATCTTCTAGCAAAGTTTCTCAAAGCAACAAGCTCTGATACCACTTGTTGGTCCCACTTCAACACTTCTATAGATCGAATTCCTTAAGCTTGTTTAAGGTTTAGTTATATTAGATAAA
The DNA here is from genome assembly GCA_026074375.1 of Tanacetum coccineum. Taxonomy (NCBI): domain Eukaryota; kingdom Viridiplantae; phylum Streptophyta; class Magnoliopsida; order Asterales; family Asteraceae; genus Tanacetum; species Tanacetum coccineum. Next base: position 14,018 of record BQNB010155601.1, read on the forward strand.
TCTAACACAACTATAGTAGAAACTTTGTGTGAATGTATTAAAGATTATGCGGAATCTAATCTTTAATAAGAAGAATTTTCAATGGAACAGTAAAACACAATGAACATATAATTCAACAAAACATAAAAGCTCCAATATTATTAAGCAAATAATACGAATACTCTCAAAGTATTATGGTTACAAAGACCTTGAAGCTATCACAATTCTATGAATGACTCGTTTTTTTTATATATGTGTTTGTATATCAAACTCTATGCCCTAGGACCTCCTTTTATACACCAAGAAGTGCTAAACGGATTACAATACTTTCCTAAGTAATTATAATCTTCTAAATAAATAACTTATACATATCTTTTACCAATATATCTCATACAAATCACATAAGCATTACTAACTAACTCAACTGTACTAACTTCTTCACTAGCAGCATTAACTCGTTCAGTAGCATTAACTTTGTACTAGCAGTAGTAACTTTTGTACTAGCAGTAATAATTTTACACTAGCAGTAGTAACTACTTAGAAGTTTTTCTTCTAAGTCTCTGAGCAGTCTTAACTTCCACTAGTAGTAGTAACTTCCTCTAGCAGTAGTAACTTCCTCTAGCAGTAGTAACTTTGTACTGACAGTTGTAACTTCACCAGCAGTCTTAAACACTTAGAATAATTTTCATTGAAGTTCTCCAGCAGCACTAACTTTGACTGAGCAGCATTAACATCAATAAGAATAGTAGTAATTCCAAACAGCATCAAGAAGCTTTTAATCCTAATAGATCCAATGGATGATGAACCCATGTGGGCTGCTGACCGTGTTGTCACTCTGACTCCCGGTTCCGTAATCACTATTCATAAAACTAGAAACGAGTTTGCCATTAAAGGTAACCACTTGACCCTTGTCAATGGAAACCAATTTGATGGTAGAACCAAAACTGATCCTCATAAACACATTCATGAATTCCTCAGAATCTGCTATATGTTTAAATATAAAGATACTAAAAATGAAGTTATCCGCTTAATGATGTTTCCCCTATCACTCTCTGGAGAAGCAAAAACATGGTTGAACAAACTCAACGAAGGAACTATCAAAATGTGTGATGAACTTTGAACTGCTTTCATTAGCCGATTCTTTTCCCCCCTAACTCTTTTTGACTGACTCCTCAGAGAAATTCGTGCCTTTTCTCAACATGAAAATGAATCTCTGACCGACGCTTGGCTTCGTATGAAAGAAATGCTCCAAAATTGCTATGGTCATAACATTTCCTAAGGTAATATTATCAAAATCTTTTATCATGGTCTCTACGAAATAACCCAAGAAGTTCTAAATGCCACAGCTGGTGGTATTTTCCTATATAAAATGCCAAATCA
>BQNB010155602.1:2985-15376 GCA_026074375.1 Tanacetum coccineum
ATCTCTTAATCTTCCTACTTTCTGGGGTCACTAAATAGAGAACTAATCTAGCCAACTCATGAAACATATCATTATACGCAGCATGGCCAGCCCCGACCATGGCGTGATTCCACAACTCAGTTTCCAACTTTTGCATCTCATGACTAAGACAAAACTCTTCTATTATCATAAACTTAAAGTCATTCCATGACATATTAACAGCAACTTCCTGGCTTAGCATGCGGATCTGAGACCTCTACCACGTTTAATCCTTACCCACAAATGAACCAGCAGTGTATTTCACTTTTTGGTTAATACTACAACCACTCATATCCTGCACGGACTCCATTTTCTTAATCCATCAAGTAAGAACTACAGCACCTCCCTTACCATCATATTCCTAAGAGTTACAAGCTAAAAACTCCTTATATGAACAACCTACCCGGTTGCCATTAACTAACATATTCCAAACGTCCTCTTAAACGTTCTCATTAACCATATTACCATTTTGATTTCTAACATTTCCTTGGTTACCAACCTGAGCTAAAATGGCAAGTAAGAGGTTCTGTAATTATTGGGCAATGATCGTCAAGAAGTCGGGTGCTCCTCCCATACCCCCATTGACTCCTTCTATATTCTCATTAGCTCCCTCCCCCTGGTCATCCCTTGACCATTTAATTCTTCAACATGCTCGTCATTACCTCCCCTAGGTCCTCTACCCCTCCTACCTCTACCAACCTATTTACCCGTTCCCCCTCCTTATGATTTGGCAATAGGCCGGCCAGTACTTTGGGACCTCATCCTTGGCGGCATTATCTACACGAGGGAGAACATATGCAACGTTAGGTAGGTAAAAAGACTAACATATATATAGAATATCTTACTATATATATAAATTTACACATAATACCCTCTTATGGTGTCAACATCAATTTGTGTGAACGGCATTACCAAGTACGAGTAAGTTGTGATACTTTTATAACTAAGTTGGCCACCATACTTATATCTGCATCTTTTCCCAGCCGTACTCAGTATTGAGCTCACACATCTCAATGACTAACATAACTAAAGCACCAAACCACGAACACGCAAAAGCAAGCAAAAGCGGAACACCGCGCACATAGATCCTATACGCAACTAAATGGCGGATCTTAGGTTATAGTCTAGGCTAACCCACCTAGTTCTTTATAACCTTGGCTTTGATTACCAATCTATCACACCCTGACAATGGCGAAAACTCAGGAGTACAACATAATGATCAATCATAACACAAGATACAAAATAGAGAAAACTACAATGCATAAACCTCAAGTGTTACGAAGACCGTCAACCTTGAACAAACCTTGAGTGATGTCCCAAATCATAACAAAATCCATAATCTCTTACAACTCCAAATGCCCACACAAGGGTATAAAACCAAACTTAAACCAAAACCTCCAAATACTAAGAACCAAACAAATAAAAAAGCAAGGCTTCATATGAAAAATCCACATGGGATACTCCTAAGCCTGCTATCACATATCACCATCCAATTCATCTTTCACTTCACCTGAAAATGATACTCGAAAACGTCAATAATAATATTGGTGAGCTCGTAGGTTTGACCTTAAACCCAAAAGTTGTGCCAATATCTTAAAACAGTGGACAATAGTGCAATATGATAGTGAATATATGAGAATCACCCATCACTTAGCATCCCCGCTAATCATGTAAACATGACCTAGCATACCTGCTAGTCGATCACCATGCCCTAGCATCCCCGCTATTCATAAAAACACAATATGTCACTTACGCACCTAAAGGGCCTACCAGCTGGAGCACTATATTAGGGCAGGACCACAATTAGACATGGCAATTTCTTGCCAATCACCATTATCGTGCCAAACACAGTACACGCAAGTAAAATCACAACCCTTGCATGCTAAACACAGTACATGCAAGTAAAGTTACATCACATATATTCACATAGCAATCATAAGCACATAATTGTCCCAAAAACAAAACCACGTTTCACACAGTTCAATTAAAAACCAGTTCAAAACACATTTAAGTATCATTTTCCCACAACGGAAAAATAGTAGAAAAATGGGGCTACGAGAACTCACCTCAAGAAAGTCTTAAGCAACCAAATCTCAATCACACAAACAAATGCAACGACGTTCGCACATGATCTAGTCCAGTTAATGTCCTATTAAATCATTTATTCTTAAAATAGTCTTCACGTTTGATGCATAGAGGTTAGATGCGTTGTATAATTACCCATAACAATTTAGTGGTGTGATGGTTGACGTCTCATCACAAAATATCTTATCAATGCGATTATCTCAACGATACATATTTATACTATTTAAAGAAAATAGCTAAGCAATATAAGTAAATATTTATAATAAATAATTATAAATATATCTCGATAAGTCCATTCGGTACCCTTAGTTACCACAAAAATAATCATAATATGGTTGAAAATGAAACGTTTACTCATAAAAAGCATATTAGAGAAGTTTCGAGAAAAATTATATTTTTCGTCTTTTAGTGAATTTATTAGAATAATAAAATAATAAAATAATATTTTGTTATTTAAAACCAATAATGATGTTCTTAAGTAAAATTTTCTAAGTATAAACTTTTTATGAAATTTTGACTTAACCCGTACGTTTATATAACGTTTTCCAAGGTTATTAACCTTTATTTCAAACTTTCGACACCTTTCCGACAAAATTCCAAAATCTCAATCTTTAACGCTTACTAAAACGTTTTTCCCAAATAACATTCAATATCACTTCGTAATACATTTCACTTTCAAAAGTCCATCAAAACCTCTTAAAACGACTAAATATCGCTTATTGGGCTTTAAGGCCCAACAATGGTCCATTAAGGTATTTATACGTCCAAAACGTGATCCAATCCCAAAACCAAGGTCTATTTATATACCTAAGCTCATACTAATAAGTAGAAAATAATCTGGACCACAATAAGCCCTCCCATAAGTCACGACTTAAATGAGCTTATTGGGTCGTGAGCCCATAAGCTCCAAAATAACGATATTAAGCTTGAAAATAAGTTAATAAGCTATGTATCGCATTTGGTTATCACCATAAACCACATAAATAGTCCACGAACATACGCCATAACACAAAGATAATCAAAATCACTTCCTTTGTGATTTTAAAATAAGACGTGAGCATATAAGCTCAAAATAAGCCATAATAATCCATACAAGCTATTATCCGAAATAAGCTATCTAGCAATATATGTTTCTCAACCATCACGACTACAACATCAGAACTACAAAACCCTCTTTGTTTCTTTTTATGTTCGATGCAACCAAACACCCCTTTTATTCGTTTCGTTTTCAAAACTCACTTTTTTACGACGATCAACTTGTACAACTAACATCTTTGCATCAATATAAACCCAAAAGGACAAACAAAATTTAAATTTGGAAACTTACTAGAAAATCTTCAAAAATGTAGATTTCGACACGAATCGGACAACCCAAATGTTTTTTAAATAGATACCTGACTATTAGAATCAACCCGAAAATACTCTATATCACCATGATCTTGATCAAAGTTGAAAAATCAAAGTTGAAAATTTTATGGTGTTTGTTTGGTGGCTTATTTCAGACGCACACACACACACACACACTTATGCGTGTGTTATATTTTTTTTTGAAAATGAGATCAATGAATGAAGATGTTGGTTGTAAAATGGAATATATGTGTACAATTTCTAGACAAGGGAGCTAAAATCATGCCTCCTTGTCCCCTCTATGGTTCGACCGGTTATAGGATCCTAGGATCGAGTTCTTCTTTTCTTTTCGAGATCACTTAAAAGCTCGTAAAACTCAACCGTAAAATTTTTCCCAAGATTAATTTAGCATTTTTATTCACTTTAAAAATATTTTCCATTAACCTAGAGTATTTACATGACATATTTACATTTTAAACCCTTCAAAACTCATTTGGACATTAACGGACGTGTCAGGACTCGTTTTTCAGCATTTCTCAAATTTCACGGGTCAACCACCGGAACTTAACTAACATAATAATAACCTCTAAAAAGGATTATTATTCAATAACCATAATTTATCACAATTCTCATAAAATCACCACCGTCAACACGGTACAATATCTGAATAAACTAACAAACGTTAAATAGTCAAAGGACTAAAATAAAATATTCAAACACACAAAAAGGGCAAAGGTTACATAAAGTGAGCTGATAAAGGAGGAATTGCATGCAAATTTTTCAAGTTAATAAATAGTTGAGATGGCTAGAACTTGAACACACTTCCTTGCATATCTAAGTACTTGCTTACTAGTCTATGTGACTCACATTAGCAATAATGTGTAGACATTTAAGAATCGAAAAGATGCATAAATTACTACTTACTTTTCACTAGTGAGGGAACACACACATTGTTGTCAGATATAGTAGGAGTAATACATTTTATGAAATAAAATTGACAAACATGCAATGTTGTCAAATTCAGTGGGAGTTATGAGTTGTTTACCTCATAGGCATCCTACTTTATTTATGGCTTCTCTTGAAATAATAAATTACTTTCCAAGTGTGAAACATCTTCATTTAGTAAAGAATCATCGTGTATTATCCTTGATAACTTGTTGCCTTTGAGTTGTCGCTTTCGTTTAATGTTATCTTTGATAGTTATTCATGATTCCTTATAGATATAGTTCTATATATATATATATATATAAGCTTGACACTTCTATATTGTCGATACAATCAAACAAACTAGTGTGGTGTTATTTTATGCAAAGAAGTTGTACCTTGCACAAGTGGAAGAAATCTTTATTGTGTGCAAGGAACAACTTAGAACAATATGATAAATGGTTTCTTAACTGTAAAGTAAGAAAAATATTACTCTACTAGGACTCCTACACATTTAATGTATGAAGCCCTATTAAGAAAATATGTCAAGATAAAAAGATGAGCTACATGATTATGTTTTCTTGGAAATCATAAACATAAAGTTTGAAATTAACTTGAAATTACTATTGAGGCCATGTATAGGCACTCATTTTACTTTAGTTTAACAATTGTTATGTCTTCTTGTTAAGACATGTAAGTCCTTTACTTGTGAAAAGACTTATAACGTAAAGTAAAAAATTTAACTTGTTATGTCTTCATGATTAAGACATGTACGTGAAATCATTGACTTGGTCAAAGACTTATAACGAATAGTAAAATATTGGATGTTTATGTCTACTTGTTAGTACATACACAATAAGTCATTGACGTGATCAAAGACTTATAAAAGGATGCAGTTAGCTTAGTAATACTATTGATACAATTACGTTTTAACTTAAGTTGGTAAAAATAGTAAAAGCCATAAAGTATAAGTTCATCTAATGAATTGTTAGATGTCACTCACTATTTCAATCTTATTGGAATACCATAAGTTTATGATATGTACAATAAGGATAATCAAACTATATATTGATATTATTTTGATTCATGATGACCTTAACTTATTTAACTCCTAAATGAGATCAAGGTTAGATAATTAAGTATGTCATGGATATGCCTAATAAGACTCTAACCTAGAAGGTTAATTAAGATAAAATGAGATGTATCTCATTGTGTTTTAGGTGAAGTTTTAAATTTGTTGAAATCTCTCAGAGATTATTAAGATATGCCTAGAACTGATAAGTGTATCTTGTTGGATACCCAAAGGAAACGATAGGATGCCATATCTACGACCCACACGAGTATAAATTTTTGTTGCTCGTTATGCTGAGTTATTTGAGAATAGTCTTAAATGTACAAGAAGCGAGTGGGAGTCTCACTTTGATAAAAGCAAGTGGGAGTACTGTAGGTCTTAAATTAATTCAAGAAGAAGATACAAAAACCTTCTAAACGCACTAGAAAATGTCATACTGAGGCTAAACATGAAAATGATGAACCTTAGAATGATGTTACTCATATTTATAGATCCGCAAGGATTCCTCATAATATGTTTTATATCAATGGTTAGGATTATGAGTTAGAGGATCATAGTGAACCTGCTAACCATAGGAGATGCATTATTAGATCTTGGATCTATGGATGACTCAAAGACTACGAATGAAAAGATGTTGTCCAAAAGGAGATAATCATATTCTTGGAATTTGTTTTATCTTTAACCTATCGGTTTGATGATGAGGTTTAAATGAGTTTTCTTTTAGAGAAGACTCATAGGGACAATATTGTATACATATTTATTGCACGTCAAATGACATAAGTGTTTACTCGTACTTAATAAATTGACTATGATTAAAACTTCTTTATTTATGAACTTTAAATATATAAAGATGATTTGATTGTCATACTTGTTTTCTTGGAAAGAAATATGACAAATTGGATATTAAGAACTCCTTAGTAAATGATTACCTTGCGAGGACGATATGTAATCAAATGAGGTTTTTATGAATCCAATATAATCTTTAGAAAGTATACAAAATTGCAAGAATCCAAGTGTAGATTAAAAGCACGCATCTAATGAGCATAATCTTAAATTTAATTATTAAATCAATCACTTGTTGGTTTTATTTTTTATTATAAGATAGCTCATGAGTACTTCTCAAAACTAGTGGGAGTAATTTGTTTTTACTTTTCTAAAATCAAATTATGTTGTTGAACATATTAAGAAACAATTTATTTATCTAAGTAATATTTTATCCCTTAGATTAAAATAGAGTTTCCTATAAGAATATTAGGAAATGAAACATGAAACCTTGGTATAACTGATACCTTAAACATTTGTGGTAAATTAAAGTCCGAGTGCAATAAGAAATATCATTGAGTGAAACTCGAATGATCTATCTCACTTGGTGAGATTGAACACATAAATGGAAACCTTAAGTCCCACTACAAGATTCATTATGTACATCATATTGTGATTAGTTGTATCATTTTGCATGAGTGTAAGGTAATTTGACAACATTAGAATCTAATTGAAAGATATTAGAAGGAACATTCTCATGGATGTTGTTTGGATTAGGAATTCATTCCTAGAATTAATAATGAAGATACTATAGATATACATTGTGATAGTTATAGTAAAATCACCATAATCAACAAACCTTGAGTTTATGTGAGATCCAAACATAATCAAAGAAGTGTTCAAAATTTGCGGTAGGTTAACATAGTGTTGTTCGTATACACTAGTGCTTGTTTTGATTGAGATGATACTCAATCTTTGTAGAGGCAAGTTTTCATCCTATATTATAACGTTGCTAACTACATATGCTTGATTTAAAAGCATAGTTGCATAAATACACAAAGGATTAAGAATGCTTTACAGTTTGGAAAACTGTTGAGATGGCTGTCTCTATTAGGATGTTTTGCGTATATCATGCATCTTATGGAATGTAATGTGGATAGACTCATATAATTAATACTTATAAGTGAGTGCACACTAACAAAATAGCAATCATCATATTATTTAAAGAAATTCACTATTTGTGAATTTTTAAAATAAGTATTCTTAAAGTTCCACAAGATTATAACCTAGTTGATTTGTTCATGGAACCTATGCCTTATCACCAATTAGGATTGTTGTGGATAAGACATTAATATTTAACCAGGATTGTCATGCATTGATCTTATTTGGTATTTGAATAATGGAACAATAAGCAGTTGTATTAAACAATGAATTGACATACGTGATATGATCGTTTTCATTTATACTACTGTGTTCTATATTTGCGTGTTTAAATCCTTGAATAAATTTATTTATTCTAAACTGTGTCCATTGTCAGTTAACAATATGGAAATATTATTAAGATAAGGCAAATGTGAGTATTTGGTTGTATTCTGGAGAATATGTAAAGATGATTTTGTCAACTTCACATGTTATTAAATGAGGTTGAATATTGGATACCCCACCTGTGTTAATCACTTTATGGATCGCCGTCATTGGGTGCATTACACACATGGTGAAAGTTATGTTTATCCTTAGACTTGAGATGTAAGCAGGTTTTGTATGGATGGCATTTCTTGATTCTAGTCTACGTTATGCTGTCAAAAGGTAGTTATAAAGGCTATTTTCAGAAATGTTTTAAAATATATGACGGACACTTGTAGTTAAAACAGAATTTTTTCCTCCACGTGTTTGGGAGTTAGATACTTACTGGGCCCCTCGTTGGGTTGATCAGATGTTTGCGTGGCGCGCCCAAAATGTAGTTAAGATGATTCTTTTTATATTTGGTAATCTTGATCAATACAGATGCGAGAAACAGAATTGTTAAACTATGGAATAACTTTTGATCTATATCCATATTTAATATTGTATCTGAAACAAATGGATAGGACTAACTTGAACCATTGATAGCTGGGATGTTTACCAAAACTATACACTCAGGTATTTCTAGGAGCATTAATGATGTTGCTAGAATATTCGTTAATGTTAGTATGTTATATTTTATGACCATGACATTCGCAAGTGGGAGCTGTTGGTTTGTGCTCATGTCATACGGATATTTATACGGCTAGGAATACGTAAGCCTACGGGGTCACACATGTATACACTTAGATATCACTCTATTGGTATATATATAATAATATAAGTGCATATTTATTATATATGTATTAATACTCGATTGGTGTATATAATAATATAAGTGTATATTTATTATATATATTAATGTACTAACAAGATAATACTTAACGAGAGATACCGGTCATTAATTAGTTCGTTTACGAATAATTAACTATAAGACTTTTTAATTAAATGTAATTATCTATAAATATTAGAAAAGTCAAAAAGTCAACACCAAGGGTGTGTTTGGTACTTATTTGGCCCGACCATGGAGAAGGAAAATAAGAGGGACCAAAAGTGTCAAGATTAGGTAGCTTTTTGATTAGGTGTAATTTTATACACTTTTTCGGGGTCATTTTACCCTTAAAAAGCTCACAAATCTCCATCCCTCTCTTGTCTTATCTCCTTAGTCGACGTATACAAACACCCCAAGTAAGAGAGTTTGAATTTTGACTAAGTTCTAGTGTTTTTGCTTGATTGTTGGTTGAAGAACTAGCATTCGGGTGATATCATTTGACGTGTAGTGTGGATACACGTAGAGGTTGCTTACCTTAGTAACTCATAGTAGTTTTATTTGGTCGCATGGTTATTACACACGTGTGTGCACTTGAAGACCTTGGTGTTGTTCTGACACTAGCCATGGTTTTTCTAGAGGTATTTTCGTGTCCTTATTTTAGTACCGTCACTTAATATACATTCTAGGGTTTGGGTAGGTATTTTTCCAGCAAGTTAGAAGGCCTTATTCTATCCATAAACATTTTGTAATGGTTTGGATCCTTAATTATATCTTTATATTCTCAATTCTTATTGTTGATTGTTCTTATTCAAGTATTCTTGGCTAATTCATCTAGTATTTATTTAGGATTTCATAAAACTTGTCATCGATTGATTATATCTTGTTGTTTTCTTATTGATGTTGTGGATCTTCTATATTCATCATTAAGGCATGACAAATTCAATGAGTTTAATTGATCATAGTTTATAATTCTTGTTTCCTATTGCTTCTTGTTGATGTGTGTGCATGTTTAGACTCTAGAACCCTAGTTACTTAAGTGTATCGAAGATCTAGAGCGGCATGATTGTGTAGAAAGGATTCCATAGGTAATAGTCTTCATACTGCCTTACCCATATGTGGATGATCCCCTTTAAGTATTTTAATGCACGTATATCTCCCTAGGGGCCATGTAATAGTCTTCATACTACCTTGCATGTGTGTTGCCTTAGCTATTTATCACATAGACGGTGTTTTCGTGTAATTCGTCATGCTTTTTAGAAATACTTACATATACATCACAAGTGTGACAAAGCAATCGGTTAGAATTGGGATAGGCTAGCAAGGCGTTAGTTGCAATCCTAGGTTGTATTCTATTCATTGTATAAAATTCTTTCTCGCTAGATAGTTTTAAAAGTATAGAATAGTTAAATACAAAACCACCTTTCAAACTAAGATTTATATCTGCTTTCTTAAAATATACTAAAAACAATATAGAATCTTCCCTTAACCCCTTTGACTGAGTAAAACAATGGATCTAGCCTTTATAGTGCTATTCCCCTAGAGAACGATAACAACCCCCGTGTCTTGCCTATACTACACTACAACGGTTAGGTACACTGCCTAGGGAGTTGTAAAACTAAAGTGAAGTTTAAAACCTCATCACTTTTTCCCAAAGCTATGTAACCCTAATCCTAACACAATAAATAGAGGATCCCTAAACCTCATTATTCATCTCATCTCTCTTTTCTTCTCTCCTTGTGGTAGAATGAAAATAAACACCCCTTTGGGAAAGGTGTTTGAGTTCGACTACTTGAAGTATTCTTTGTTTGTTGGTTCGTGAAACTAGCATTCAGGTGGTATTGGTTAACGTGTAGTGTGGATACACGTAGAGGTTACTTATTTTAGTAACTTGAAGGGGTTTTGGTTCGCATGTATTACACACATGTGTGTACTCGAAGAAGTCTTAGTTCTTCATTAGCTTGGTTGCTAGAGGTACATTTTCGTTTATGTTTTTATGTTAATTATAGTTGCTATATGTGTTTTATTTTCATTGCGTAGCTCGTAGAATATTAGTGTAATATTAGGGTTATATAGATAACCATTTCTAACATTTTGAGATCTTTGCAAGCATCCATAGTTTTGTAGATATCATTGGGTATTCCTTAAAGAATGTAGTTATCACATTGATATATGCAAAGTATTGGTTTCTGTTTTGTGAAGACATTTTGCTGATTGACTCAAGTATGGTCTTTGTTTCATCATTTGGATCAGTAATCTTTTTCCATTTTTATGGACCTTCATCAATTGAATGCCTTATCAACACTCCTTCTTCCCTTTTATTATCCAAAAACCTCAAAAACCAACTTGCCCATGGCACATAACTTCCTTTCTCTAAAATCGGAGGTCTATCTGAAGTTCCCAACTCAGCAAGTGTTTGTTGATTCGCGGTAGACATGATGTGAATCAATCAATGAATGCAATGCAAACTTGAATCGTTTTAAAAATAAAGACTTGCAATCGTGAGATCAAAAAGTAACAACAACTAAGCTTGTATTACGAAACCACAAAAGAATCTGAAACCTTGAAGATACGAAACCTAGCCTTTATACGAAAGCCCAAGTAACAAGAGCCTTACATGAAAGCCCAATATTCAAAATTATGAAGATCCGAAACCCCAAAATCTGTTATACAAAACCTCTAAAACTTGGAATACGAAACCTTTAAATACCAAACCTGGAATACGAAACCTTTAAGTTAGAAACCTGTGTTACGAAACCTCTTAATACAAATACAAAACCTAGGAATACGAAACCTCAGAATACAAAATTGTATTTGTCCTGTGATACGAAACATGTTGTATGAAACTTGGAAATACGAAACCTCTGGATGCGAAACTGCGATACGAAACCTTCTATATGAAACCTGTGATACGAAACCAAAACCAAAATCCTGATACGAAATCCCAAATACAAAACCAAATATATGAAAGCTTCCATAGTGATACGAAACCAAACGGTTACCCAAAGTTCAACAGGACGAAACCTTAACTTTTGTAAATTCCTAATTCCACGGACTTTCGTAAAATCCACAAACCTTAACTTTCATGGATTCTTCAACACGAAACCTTTTGCATAGATCTCAATCGAACATAATAGAACTCATAGTATTGATTTTTTCAGTTTAAAATGATAAAATCTAATGTTATCTTTTCGAATACAATCAGTTCTATAATCTGTAACCTATTATCGTTTTACGAAAGCACGATTACTTACTAAAAGCAGTTTCCAAAAATGATGTTCATTAATACGAAACCTATATCTTTTATACGAAAGTAAGTTTTCCAGCCTAAAAACAGTTTCCGAAAGCTCGATTCTACGTAACGAAAGCTATCAAAACAAATGATTTTTCGATCAAAATGAAATCTAAACGTATAACTTTCGTATTTAAGCAATTAAATTCACTATTTGACGTATACGAAACAGTTTTGAATGCGATTTAAGATCAAATTTACGTCGAATAGAGAATCTAAAGCTAAACTAATACGAAACTTACACTACGCATAGTTACGAAACCTGTTTCGATCGAATTTAACACAATTAAGCACGTTTTGATCCACGAAAACACAATCTAGATCTCTCCCGGCGATAGATACCACTTGTTATATGTCATGTTTGCATAAGTATCAATAGTAACGATTAAGAATAAGAGAGAGGAGGCTAGAGAGTATTTTTACACATTTTTAATTTTCATAAAGAAAGGAAAAAGAATGGGGGAAGGGAAGGGAGTACAAATGACTTGAATGACTAAGGGTGCGTTTGGTTTATAAATGGGTTTGGATTTGGGTTTGGATTTGGTTTAGGATTTGGATTTGG